>JAVYIG010006022.1:0-125545 GCA_035222895.1 Strongylocentrotus droebachiensis | reverse complement strand
AGTGGGGGGAGGGGGGTAGTGAGCACTTGCCAAGGGGTGGGGGGGGGGCATGCCCATGTTTTGTTTTAAAAAGGTAAAATTAACGCTACCATTTTTTTTCCCTGATTTTTTCCCGGGCACGTCCCCCCCCCCCCCCCCCCCCCCCCGTGGATCCGCCCCTAGCGTCAGCAAATTCGGGCCTCGTGTAAAACAGGCCTTCCGTGCAACGATGAGTTGTACTTTGTCTACGATGGCTAAAGTTTACGAATGCTTTTACTCGCAAGTAAGTCTAAGGTGCTGCCGAATTTTAAAAGTTTAATTTGACGAAAAGTTTCGTCCGTCATCTTAAAATTCTTCATTAAAGGGAAATTGAACCCAAATAGACAACTACTCCAAAATAAAGCAGAATAATTGGAGAAGCTAATATGAAAGTTTCAATTAAATCTGACTAAATATAAAAAAGTTATGCATTTTGCAAGTTGTAATCACTATACGTATGGGCACTTTAAATTGGCTGAAGCGGTATTGTCGATGTGATGTAGTGCCGGACTACTTTCCCATCTGTTCCAACATATGAAATGACTCAAATTCAAATTTGTCAAAAAAAAATCATGTCTGAGGAGGTTCTATTCTTTTTAGAGGACCTATGATTATATGATATCTATAATACATTTTGAGTAGTGCTTCATGGGAGAAGGAACTTTTGAGAAAACAGAAATTAGTGATATTTTTGTACACGGCAAATGGGAGAGTTATCCACGTCCTACGTCACAATCTACTGACCAAACTACCAATTTGAGATTCGCAATGACTTTTTTCTGCTTTCATACAAATCAACTTATTACAAGGGTTGGATTGCCCTTTAAGATATCCTTTTTTTGTTTAGCCATGGCCACCTGTTCCCCTTCTCTCCTTCTCTCAATCATCTATTTTTATCCTTTCCTACTTTCTCTTCTTTCTCAGCCTCTTTTCTTTACTCCCTTTCTCTCCGTCTTTCTCTCGCTCACTTTCTGTTGTTAGGTCTAGTAATTACAAGCCTTTGTGTGTCTTGTAAAATCCTTTTTTCGTCTTCGTTAAACAGTGTGCCATTACTTTATCGCTACTTAACAACAAGGAAAACCTTCCCTTTGGCTTCTACCCAACGCCAGTGACCTGTTGGGGGGTCAATGTGTGTCTGTAGGGTCTTATTAGCTGGGCATGGATACCAATTACTTTTGAAACTCCTCCATTTCTTCTCATCAATATTTCAGGCGCAACCGAGGGGAGTCTTGAATAATAAAGGAGCGTCTCGATTGCCGAGTGTGAGATAAGGCAGGACGAATATGACACACGAGACCAATAATATTGACCTCGATGTCTCCCTAGACGTTCGAGGTACTATTGTGTCTATGTCCATTACACACAAACCGACGTTTTGATTGCGTTATTACCTCTGCTAATGTAGCCTACATAGGCAAAAATTAGTGCATGCGCCAGTAATTAAATGCAATCTTTGCATTGTTCATTATGTTTTCACGTTTTGCATTATATCAGTCTTAAATGGATCTTCAAAGACCACAACGTTCCTATGTCAGCAAAATGACACCTCATGCCTGTTGCACACAGGGCCTCATAGTGATTGCGTTATTCCCTACGTTAATCTAGCTTATGAAGCCGATCGGTGTATATTCTAGCAATTAAACGCAAGGTTCGCACCGTTCAATTAGCATCCTTTTTTCTTTTTTTCACGACGGCACTTTAACGTATCGTCTTAGCCCCAGTCGATGAGGCGGGAATTCGTCAGCAAATGACACCGGTGCCTGTTTCACATGAGGATTTCGATGCGTTAGTGCCTATTCTAATCAAGCCTTTAATCAAGGCAATACGTTCATGCGCCAATAATTCATGCAATGTTTGCACCGCTTATTTTGTTATCAGTTTTGACACACGAATATCAGTCTTACACGAATGAGTAAAAAGACGCATCAGTCCCTGACGCAGCCGTACGTTACAAAACGACGCCTCGTGTGCAACCGTTTATACGTTTAATTTCTTAAAGATAATATCAAACCTTTAAAATCCCCTCTGTACTAGTTTGACCAGGAGGGATTAGACTTCCCACCACGTACGGTCACCGACAGGTGGTTATCTCATCAAATCACCTCACAATTATCATAAGAAAAAGGGGATCATGGGGGACCAATGGTCACCAATAATAGCATTGTTTGCTATATATAGGCGCAAGTAGCTATAGGTAGTGCAGTGGGGCTTTAAAATGTAAACTCACCTCGAGAAAAGAAAGCAAGGTAGACAGCTGAGACACTTTTTTTCGTGTCTCACTTTGTTCAATCAACGTGATTATTTATGCAAAAGTCATTACGAATCTTCTTGTAGTAAACAATTCTATATTCCTTCCCAAAGTAAGACATCATCGGACATTTTTATGTCGCTGACGTCATCACATTGACGTATACCAAAACTGCTCGCTATTAATATTTTAGTTACTTCAATTTTGTTATCATCAGACACGGACCGAGTTAATACCATTATTAGGTAATTTTTCGTGAGAAATGCATGCTTCATGCATGCTTAACTAATGAGATGAGACACCTTTCTGACTCGAAACGGGAGGGGACAATGAGGTTAGTTTAGGTCAGAATGAATTAACATCAACCCACATATTGCATTCTACTGGTCTGTTGGATGCTATTCATACAATTAGTGTACTCATTTTAGTCCAGGCTTAAAGATTGAGCTGTGGTAAAGGTAAATTGTAACAATACAGTATTTCGTGTAGGTTTGTGTGTGTGTGTGTGTGTGCAATATTTTGTGTGCGTGTGTGCGTGGGTGGGTATTTGACTGAATCGAATTTAATTTATTTAAAAAAATTGGTTCCCTATTTATAAGCAATTCGCTTCTTTGTGGTCCTGACCATATATTTGCTTTGAATTATTTATGGTTATGTATTCTATTTTCCATTGTATGTTTCACTTTTACATATATATGGTTTAATAAGCTTTTTCGTTCATTTTGTTCATAATTATGTAGAAGACAAATATTGTCAGATAGACCCAATTTTCAGTACAAGGGATTGTTCTTATGAACTTAATATGACATGTCTGGAAAGAAATAACAAATTGTATACCATATTTTGACGCCACTTTGTGTGTTCCCATATATCCATTTCCTTTTTTGTGATTTTCATCAAGATTTGATTTATATGTCAGTACTTCGACCTTACCTAAATCCCCATTATACCAATATGCCCCTATAAACTACAGATACAATCATTCGGAGATACTTTTAGACAATTTCTTGTATACTGGCTTTGCATCTCCAGTTCTTAACAATCACGACCCGCCATTTGCATTTATAATATAAAAAATCATGTTTGTCTCGAAAAAACCTTTACGTCTTCCGCCATAATGTTATTGAAATCATTCCCTTTTCCCATTCCAACTTGTTTTCCAACTCATTTTCATGTTATAAGGAGTTGTTGGAGGAGATGCGATGGCTTAGTGGTAGAGAAGTGGTCTCGTAACCGCCAAGTCCCGGGTTCAACACCAAGTCAATGTGCTCGTGCCCTTTGGTAAGGCATCAATTTTTACTACAAAGTCACTCGAAGAGGGCTTAAAGCTGTCGGTCCCCCGGTTGCTTATTACAAGCATACACATGCTTCCTTAGAAGTCAGGTAAAACAATCATCAAACATTTTCAAAAATCACTGATCTCTTGACGACCTCTAACAGTACCTACATGTAAGGATTATTGATAGCAATATGAATCATACGCGCACACGAATGTCTAGATTTAGAATCTATTTTTTCAGATTGATGGTCGAATTAGTGTCTGCAAAATAAAAGTAGAACAATTATATATAGGACATAATTGTCCATCAAATTTTATCATGTCTTCAATTAAAATATTGAATTCAACAAACATGAATAAAACAAAGGAAGACGTTCTTGGGAGATGATAAAATTAAGCGTCAGAAGATGAAAAAAAAAAATTGAACCGCACCAAACAAGAAAATAAAATAAGCAATAGATAGAATAAAAGGAATCAGAGTATGTCTAAACAAAAGGTTTTTTTAAGACAGGTTACCAGCCGAAGGGTAAAGAATAAGGTTTAGCATGACCTGTTTTAAGACAGGTTGCTAGCCGACGGGTAAACAATCTAGGCGAAGAAACCTTATTCTGGGTTGATCCAACGGTTATTGGGGAAATGTAGGTTATTTATAGTTAGGCAACACAAAATAGTTGGAAAATGCCCGAAGCTAGTGACGAAACAATCAAGCAAACTTTTAAGATCTTAAAAAAGAAGAAGTATTTTTATAACTCAAAGAGTTGCAATTAACCTTGCGGCCATCAACATCAAGCAACTTCTTCCTGATGGCGGTCTCCTGTGTTCACACATTCTGTTAATTCTAATATCATCATTTTCCAAATACTTTTTTTCTTATTATTATGTGTTTAGAATTAAATTTCTAGCGTCTGAAAATCTGTTTTTACATTTTTATGAAATATTATAATTGTTCTGTATTTCGTCATTGAACGCTGGAATAGAATTCAGTCAAATAAAAAAAACATCTTTAACTTTATTTCCCTAGAGGCGCGTACTTCTTCATTTCTGATTCTGCAAACACTGGAAATCCTTGGTTAAACTCCCCTGAACATCGACATCATATCACCCTGAAATGGTTGAGTCTACACTATCTCCTAATCTTGATAATAACTAAGAAACCCTAGCCGGATTACTTGTGACCTCTTGATTTTAATGACACTTCTCACTTACCTGTTGCATAATATAAGAATATCACGAAAGCCACGGGCATTGCCGGAACAATATGGGACCGTCGCCGAACCAAACATGAGCTGTAAATGACCACAAAATATCTTTAACAAGCAAAAAAGAAATCCTGATTGATAATAAAATATTTGTATAGAATTTAGAAAAGGACAAACTCAGATTGTCTACAACTAACACAAATCTTTCATTAGGGGCGGACCTTTTGATGCAACGATTTCGAAACTATAATATTTTTTCGCACTTACTTGATTCGTTTATGACAAGATAACCAAAGTCAGGTTTTTTGTTTGGAACATTAATGTGGGATCGGTGTTAAACCAATATGTCTGTTGTAAATGATTGACAAATCATTTTACGAGTAAACGAAAATACTGATTGATAAGAATATAATTCATAAGGTAATGGAAATGGAAACGCTCAAATTGTTTTAATACAACAAATATTAGGGCGGACCCTTTCACGCTTTATCAAAATCTCTGAAAAAAACGGATTCGTTTAACAATATCATTTAACATTATTTTTGAGGAAAGTTCAAGGTCTTTGAAAATTTTACGCTCAACAATTATTAGTTTCAAGCATCTTGTTTTTTGTTAAGAGTGGTTCACTGGAACATCCCAATTATCTTCCCAATCTCATAACCCTGACCTTTCCTCGAAGTGGGTCACATGTTGAACACATTCCTTGTCTGTTCTTATTTGTCGTTGATTGCTTTATGCCAAGCAAATAATATTGGAATAGATGATTTTGAAATGAAAATATTGGAGACGAACGAAATGTCGAAACTGGTGGGGTTCTACCCTGATAGTATTGTACGCTGATAACAGTTGCCGGAGCTAAAGCCAGGGTAATAATAATTCCCAAAGCCATTGAAAGCACATGGAGACGGGTGAGATATACCCTATACAAGAACAAAATATAGTTATCATTCTCTTTCTTATCCTTTCAACCCGAAGCAATGAGGAAAAATGACCAAAGCTACCTTAGCTTTCTTTTTGAAAAGGTCACATATAATCCCATCCACCGGCTATCTGCACCGCGACCTGGCAAAACCCCTTTTTGTTTTATACAAAATACAATTTTGAAAACACACTAAGACCCCTGATAGACCTCTTTTTCTAGGCCCTTTAACAATTCTTACGTGAATAACCAATTTTTAGAAACCGAAATTAGATTATAACTTTTAAGAATGGGAAGATGATGCTTAAGCTCAACTCATAAACCTTTTTTTTATTGATCTGTAATTAGATCAAATGTTTCTTTGATGCGCCGCCATTTCCCAATATTTTTATTTGTTATCTCGCAAGAACTAATCTCGTTTCATAAATCACAATGATGGGGGTTTCGTATGGCTTATGCAGTTACTTGCATTTAAATGTAACGGGTCGGTTTGTTTAAAGAATGTGTAGTACAATCTGCTTAAAAGAAATGTGAAAAGGCACAGCAATCTTGGAAAAGCATTAACCTCCTCTCACACACTTAATATATTTTATGATATCAATCTTTAATTGCATTAATCTCTAAAGGGGGACACCTCGATAGTGTGTATGTCAGAGATGTGTTTATACAAGAAGGTACCTAAACAATTGCGGATTTCCTCTAGATCTCGACGTATATGTAACGTACATTGATCGAAATAGTTAAATAAAGAAATGAAGCAATGAAGCAATGAAAACAAGCAATGGATGAGATAACGTGGTAGAATTTGTTTAATCTTCACAACTAAATTCACAAATAAACAGCTCATCAATAACACTGTAGTGGCATGGTTGAAAAGACGAATTTAACACTGACAAAGGTCAACTATTAGTGTCATCCTTACAAAATAAGTGCACAATGAAAAAGTGTAATTTGTTCCCATTATATAGTGCTTTAACACCTAACATTTTGGTAAAGAAATGGGAGACAAATATGAATACTCATAATCAATCAATTATTCAACGAAGTATACCAAGAACCATCCATGTAAAATTCAACGTGAATTTGCTCCAAATGAAATTGCACAGATGAGGCCATTTTCGTATCAATGCATGTTACATGCATATGATATTGTTATGTCAGAAAAATCTTTTAGCTCATTACACCTAGCTAACAACACTATTTTAATGCGCATTTTCTTCCTTCAAATACAGGAACCTCGAGCAGGTGAATATAAGTACACAATTTCAATGTCATTTCGAAAATACCCTCTAGGAGATAACTCACCTGCCCAGCTAAATAGTATTTCCCTTTTCTATAACCATGCTTTGTATGAAATAAAGCTTTTTCATACTCTCATATTCTTAACACACACAATGGTACATTCAGAGATAAAAGTTATGATACACATTTTTTTGGCAAATGAATGAATCACCTACATCTTGTACGTACATTTATGAAGAATGAAATGACTATAGTACCCATCATTTCGAAAAATTAATCATCATCCGAAAGAAAAATTAAATGGAAAAACAAAGAAAACGGCCTGTATTTGGAATCAAGTATTCAATACGAAAGATGGAAAAGGAAGTTCTTAATTTCCCGTATCCTGAATAAACTTCGCTCGGTTTTGACATTTTTATGTTTTCTGTAAAACTTTCAAGAAAACAGTTTTAGATAAAGCTGTTCTTATTTATCTTCATCTGACGAATGTAATTTAGAATCGTTATGACACGTGTCATTTAACTTTAAACATAAAAAAATACATTAACGAAGAATTTAAAAAAATGAAAAAAAGAAGTTACACTAAAAAGTGACTAATCATATTCTGTATACCTTTATCTATTCACATACAAACCAACCATGTCGACAAGTTATCACAAGGACAATTATTGACAATTTCAGCAATTCATGCATAAAAACTTTACCAATCAATTTGAACACTGTTTTATGGCTTGAATAAGTCAACGTGTGCAAAGTTACTTTCACCGTAGACATGGTAGAACTAAGGAAAAAATCATGAAAATACAAAAATAATGTTTTTTTTAAATCAACATATATAACAATTACAGATACTATACATAATATATGAACACGTTGACATGTTACTCAGTATACTTAAAGCAGAAAATGTCTTAGTATACTTAAAGCTTAACAACACTCATCAATTTTGAAATCAGGTCACGCAAATCTTAACGTAAACTCTGAAAGACTGATACAAAATAAAGGCAATCAAAGCAATCAGATACTATGATATTTAACTTTAACTATATACACAATAAAAACAATCTATCTATATTAAATCGGTAGCATCATCAATCTTTAATTTTTAGAGGTACTAAACAAACATTTATAATCAAATACAATCATCAACTCGTTTACTATTAAATGATACTTTGTTAAAGAGGAATACTCCGGCAGTTCAGCCACTGACTTTGGTTCACATGAGTATTTAATACAAGCGAATAAAACAAATCCATATCGTTTTTAATTATCTGTTTTCTTATCTTTAATATGTGCTGTTCCTACAACGAATACAAAAAAAGAACAGATACAAGTTCACAAGAAAAATAAGAATGGGGCATTAAACTATGAACGATGCACGCAAAACAGATACTAAGATAATAAACTGTGAGTCTGAGTTTGATACACCTTTCCCTTCCTCGTGATAAAATCCTAAGTAATAAAATGGAAAAAGAAATGAGGTTGTGCTGATTTTAAAAAAGGATTATGAATACAGGTTTCGGTATACCTAGTTGTAATGTGGGAAACAAGAATAAGAAAATGATTTGTAGGATTGACAGTAAATATGCCCACCTAGGAACAGGTATGAGCGTCGAACTATTTGGTAAAAAGTCAATCTCTCTCCTCTTCGAAACACGAAAATAGTAACAGTGGTGCTGTATTTTGTGTGTAATTTAAATAATAGTAATGGTGATGTACAAATAGAAGTAGTAGTGGTGGTGGTGGTGGTGGTGGTGGTGGTGGTGGTGGCAGTAGTGGTAGTATAAATGATAGTAGTACTGTTGCTATTAGTAGTAGTAATAGTAGCAGAGGTAAAACTAGAAGTAGAAGTATACATAATAGTAGTAGAGGGTATAGTAGTATAGTTCAGTAGTTGTATCGCTGCAAGTTAAGTTAAAACTCAAGTAGTTTATAGCAGATGTACAATTATTGTGCCGATGGCGGCAAAGGTAGTAGGACTATTATTTGTAGGTCTAGTATTGATAGTAGAAGTGGCAATATGTTGAGGTGGTGGTGATGGTGTTAGTAGTAGGAGTAGTAGTAGTAGTAGTGGTAGTGTGGTGTTGGTAATTGTGGTGGTGGTGACGGTGGTAATACTATCAGTAGTTTAAACAGCAGTATCAGTAGCAGTAATAATAATATAATAGTAGTATTAGTTTTAGTTTAGTATTATTATTATTATTAGAAGTAGTAGTAGTAGTAGTAGTAGTAGTAATGGTAGTAGTAGTAGTAGTAGTAGTAGTAGTAGTAGTAGTAGTAGTAGTAAAAAGTAGTAGTAGGAATAGAATAGAAGTATAGTAGTAATAACAGAAGAAGAAGAGGTAGTAGTGGTAGTAGTATGGAAGTAGAAGTAGTAGAAGTAGTAGTATTAGAAGTAGTAAAGGTATTTTTTAAACTGGTGTTGGGTACTAGCTGTGGAAGACAGTAGTGCTCCAGTAGTGATATTAGCTGTGGTAGTAAAGTCGAATTTGAGTAATAGTAGTATGAGGAATAGAATCATTATTATTATTAGTAGAAGTAGTAGTAACACGAGGAGTAGAGTAGTACAATAGTAGCAACAACAGTCGTGGTTGTCTTAGTAGTAGTAGTTATTGAATTAGATGTAATAGTAGTAATATTGTGGTCGTCATCGTCAGTATTTTAAATCATTGTAATGAAGAAAATATAGATATCTATATATTTATTTTCTCCTTTTTGTCATTCTCTTCCTCCCAGAATATGTTATTACTCCTCATCTGCGATCGAGTTAAATAATTATAAAGATGCGATTAATAGTGAAAAACACAAAAACATTTTTTTTTTGTGTGTGTGTGGACATGTTTGTAATAGTAGTAGTAGAGCTGAGCAATATTAGAAGTAGTAGTGGGAATGGTAGTAGGACTGTTGCTACTAATACCAATTAAAGTTGTAGTTGTAGTAATAGTAAATGTGGTAGTAGTATAATGTTAGTGTATACAGATAAAGTCTGCATTCAGCAGTAATATTTGTAATACTTATTGTAGCAGAAGTAGGTACAAGTAATATAATGGGAGTAGTTTATTGTTATTGTTGGTACAGGTATAATTGTCATCAGCAGTAGTAGTAGTAGTAGGATGAGTAGAAACAAAAATAGTATTAGTAGCCTTAGTAACAGGAGTAGTTATACATTTACTAGTAGTGGTAGTTATAGTAGTAGTAGTAGTAGTATTAGAAGTAGTAGTAGTAGTAGTTGTTGTTGTTGTTGTTGTTGTAGTAATATTAGTAGGAGTAGTAGTAGTAGAAACAACAGCGGCAGCAGGAGTAGACATACGAGTAGTGGTAGTAGTAGTGGTATTAGTAGTTAGTAGTTAGTAGCAACAGTAGTAGTAGTAGAGTAGAGTAGTAAAAGTAGTAGTAGTATCATAGTAGTAGTAGTAGTGGTGGTAGTAGTAGCAGTAGTAGTAGTAGTAACAGTAGTAGTAGTAGTAGTAACAGTAGTAGTAACAATAGTAGTAGTATAGAAGTAGTATACAGTAAGTTTATATTTTGTCGTTTTACCAGGAATGATAACATTTAAAGAGGGAATATATTTAACTGTAGCAGCAGTAGTAGTCAGGGTCATGATGGTAGCAAAAGTGGTAGTAGTAGTAGTAGCAGTTGCAGTAGTAATGGAAATATAAGTGGTAGGTGTCTTGACAGTCAATAGGGTCAATTTCATAAAAATATTTATATGTACGAATCAAAAGCAACGCACAAAGAATTGCTATCATGCATTGAACAATGGAATCATCCGGGGCAACGCTGTGTCACCCAAGCCCTAAATATAAAACCGATTTAATCCTAGAGATTTATTTCTTTTTAATGAAAAAGGGCCCTGATTGCAAAACGAACGGAAGGAAGCGTCACAGACCAGTCATACAACTATCGCATGAAGACGGGGTAATAAAAAATACTTCAGCCGATATCAAGATTAAAAACACCCCTCTGCACAACAAGATGGTGATATAATACATCAAATATTTTACCAATTAATGCAATCAAGCTGTAACGAAGTAACGGTTGGCCCTCCAATTCTTCGTTTCTGGTTTTGTCTCTCGGAAGACTGCACGTCAGCTCGATGGCTTTAGCGGGGAGACGCGCCCTGGGGCGATCTCTAGATCTCGTTGCTCTCTCCAGGACTCTTGAGATCTGGAGGAGCCTCATATTCGAGGCGGCCATTGACAGTTTCTTGAAGTTCAGGGATATATAACACTCATTTTTTGGAAAGGAAAGAAAAACTTTGCCCGCGGAAATGAAATACTAGGTAGGCCATAAACTATATCTAACCCTAACCTTAAACCTAAGTGCTTAAAGCAGTGATATTGAGATATGACACCTAATCCTTATCTATTACGATATGAAGGTCGGAGCATATGTTACCGAAGCAGATGTTGCTGGCACAAGTGCTGGTCACCTTGAGAAGGTCAGTAAAGCCGTTCGCTGCTACACTTTTGTTCAACAGGTGATTATCATGATTATGGCTGTCAGTCCTCTTAACCCTGCCAATATTTTACCTTTAAGATGGAAGCGTGCAAGGACTTCATTACCTCCAATTTCCTTGAGGTTACCCTCGCCATTTTGTCATCAAGGGTTGTTCAACAGACCGAGGTTTTAGTTTGTAGTCCGATTCCACTATCCCCCATAGATGCGAATTAGCTGACAAAGCGGGTTTATTCATTAGCGAGAAAACGAAGATGTTGTGCTTGCCTACTCTAAGAAAGCTGGAAGAACCATATCAGTGTCCCCAATCTGTTCTGTTATTCCTGGAAAGGCCTGTGTTTGCTTCTTTTATCCGTCCATTATAGGTTTAATTTGCCATCTCGTTGCTACATGGTACTTAATTTCGGGATAATATGTCGGGCGGCAGAGTCATTTGAGTGGACATATACTGCGGGAGTCTTCTCGGGGGAAATAATGGTTGTTTGCCGGAACAGGGCTGGTACTTTTGTCAGCGCGCCTCCCCAGTACGTGTACTGAAAGTCAATTACTTTTCATTCAATCCAAATGCATGATCAGCACACTTGTCCTGATAATTGATAGGGACATGAAAAAGAAAGCAGAGAGTTTCATTTTTGGACAAAAATAATGATCACATTTGCATTGATTAACTTACATCATAACAAGAATTGTACACTTCACTGCTTCACTTCAAATTCCTTTCAATAGCTCACGCGTATCTAAATAAATGTGTGAATTCTTACATTAAGTACTGAGATATGGACGAATATTCGGAAAAACAGCTTGTTCTCTGTTGTACACGAGACGTTATTTCGATTGCGTCATTATCTACGCCTATTCAATCTAGGGAAGCAATATGCCCATATACGCCATTAATTAACGCCGCGTTGCACTGTCACAGGATACGTCAAAGACCACACTAGTCGCTGACGCATCAGGTGCAACTGGCATTATGAGTTAAACCACGTATTGGCGTATTGCTACGTTAGGGAAATGGTGGATATTCGCCACTGAGCTTCATGTATCTTGTAACACGCCAGGTAATTGCCAGCAATTATGTGGTCACAGTGTAGAAGATAATAGAACCAAAATTATTGTGACATGATCTAGTGATTAAAATCACCAAATTTATGTGATGTGTACAGTTCTATGATCATAACCCATGCTAAATATTGAGAAGACAAATTTAGTCTGAATTTTTGTACGTCAATATAAGTCATCTGGTTTTGATTTGACATTGCTTGGTTTGAAGATTTCGCTACATTTTGATGTGTTTGTGTTATATGGATCTAAACGTTTGCGAAACGTAGAAATCTTATGATACCAAGCCGATTATGAGGCCATAACTTTCTTTCGAGAAAGAACGAAGTTAAAAAGTAAATAATAAAGGTAATCATAGCTTAATTGTGTATATGAGAATACATTAATATCACAATAGACTTAAATACATTATCAGACAAAAGGGAATGCCAACAAATTATCGCCTCCCTTCTTTCACCTTCTCTCGAAACATCACTTCTTACTAGTTTACAAACTATCTTTCAAAACTCGTTTCATGTATATAATGGGATTACAGTGCATTAATATCGAAAGAATCAATGTTATTATATATGTAAAGTCTAACAGAGAGGGGAAAGAAATGGTAGTTATACATTTATAAAATCAGCCGTGGCAGAAACAACATGTAAACATGAAAAGAGTGCAAACATTCAGAGCATAAATTTCTTACAGAATTGTGTTTTCATATTTACAGTAAATTGTAATAAATACTTTCTGAACATTTTCTTAAGATATGGCAACAAATGAGTTTATTATAATAGTTAGGTTTCAACCTCTACAATGCGTGAAATGACTATGTACAATTAATAAGTTAATTTTGAAAATAAATTGAACTATCTCGTATAATCTAATAAGACATTACAATGATCGCTCATCTCAAATTAGCGTTCGGAGGGGAATCGAATGCGCTGTCGGCCTTGCCGAAACCTTTTGGTTTGTCGTGAATTCAATCTCTTACTACACGAAGTACGATCATTCGGCTTTGTTCGTGAAACATCGTGCGTTTGAAAATTTACTTCGTCATTGAACCGCACGCATTTTCTCCGTAACCTTGCGACCTTTGCTTTGGCAGTACCGTGCGAGGTCGAAACCGCTTTCATCATAGAAGCAGTCGGCTGTTTGTTGTTCCTAAATCTCGTTGGTCGGTTCGCCGAAACATGCCGAAGATGCACGAAAATAACCATCGGCGTCCCCTCGGCGTCAAACCGTGCACGTTTTCGTCTCGGCCGAAGATGTCCGCAACGACTCGTCCAGAGCCGAGTTCTTGGTGGTGCTTGGGTTGAGTGGGAAGGTCGACTTCTTTTGAAATCTGATTGGGCCGCGAAACTCACGACCGTTTTTACAGCACAGGTACTTCATGAAGTACTGCCGATAGGTCCGGCTTAGAAAGCAGAGAGCGATAGGGTTGGCGCTGCAGTTGAAGTAGACAAGAAAGTGGGATGCGCTTTGGAATATCATCATCCCTGTTTTAGTGAAGAGTAGCTCGTTGTAGCCGAACTGGAACCATAGACTGCAGAGAAGAAATAAAAAAGATAAAAAGGGGGAACTAATTAATATCATGAACGCAAACTTTGTCCTTTCCCCGCCCCTATCTTCGGGTAGGACTCTATGCCATAAGTCACATAGCAATGCCATAATGTCGTACTTGCATTATGTGTATTCATATAAATACTCAGTAAATTTAATTTATCAATGATTTCGGCAAACTTCCAATCTCACAGAGGATTACTGAACGCACTCGGAGTAGGAAGAAAATAAAAAACAAAATCGTAAATTAATCTCTTATCCCATGAAATAATTATTTAAAAAAACTGAAGCTTTTAATTGTCCTTTTAACCAGCCTACCAATACTCTTATGATTTAACATTGGGTATTGTTGTCCGTACACTATCAAAAGTCGTAAAATAAATATGAGTCCTACAAATTAGAAGTAGTAGTTTTTGTAGTCGTACGTCGCCCTAGAAGGAAATAGGTTCAAGGCTTCCAAGTGTCTCTATATTTTTCTTCTTCTGGTGGAGTGATCTTCAAATATGCTAATAGCACTTGTCTTTGATCAAAGCTGGAGCATTCCATTTCCAAATACTTCCATAGCTTAAGGGTTTAATCACTTGATTGGCCACTAGATTAAAAGCGTCCTTCTTCTCTGTGGATACTTGTTGTGATTTCCTTTGGGCCTCGTCCATACTTGACCAATTTTTGTACAGAATCCTTTGAGAAATACCGATGCATGTATAAAATTCATTCCTAATAGACCGCAAGAAAGAAATGAATATAAACTACAATTTATTCGGGAAGTTTTGCCTTCGTTGCAATTAATCGATTTAACCATAACGCGGGACATGAATTATCTGAGTCCTAAACTCATCACTTTTCCTTCTCCCATCGGCAGACTGGCAACAATAGTAGACAATAAATATATTTTATTGCCACATTGTTCTTAGGAAGATAAAGTTATCTACGAATCGTACATGTATAATCGATAATGTTCAACACTGTCTCGGAAGGTTTGAAAATTTCTAATTGGAATCGAAAATAAATATTATAAGAGTTGCCAATTTAAGAATAAAAAACTAAATTTCCTATTTACATTTCTTGACGTCCAACACAATATCATTATCAACGCAAATTGCCATCAAAATGCATGTATGCAGAATCCATGCGCTTTCTACTCTTTGATTTGACTTTTTTTGTATGTGTTTGAATCGAATGTTAGATGATTTGCATAGAGGGGGGAACATAATTATGCTCTAAGTTCTAAGATATTTAGCTAAAATATAAAGCCTATTTATTTATCAACTGATGTAGATAAATACCATTCAATTGCCCTGGTATGGCAGGTACAATCGCAATATACATGTGTCGGTGCTTGTAGGGGGTGGGGCGGATTATTCAGGTATTTGTTTCCCTGCAGCCACAGTTAACGCTCCCATCCCGTCCCACCATCCAAGTGCTTCACTAGTCAACTTAACACGCTATTCGATGGCTTCTCTTCACATTTTCCTGCATGTTACCCCACAGAAAGAAGTCAAGCGAGTTGATCTCTGGACACATTCATTTCCATCCACACTCATAGACAATACCAATCACCTTCCCTATTTGAAAATGGGATTCATATCCAATCGTGAGGGATGTGGTTCTTGAGCCCAGTGTAGTCTAGGGAATGCCCTCGTCGTGGCTACTGAGATCCCTATAATACCTTGAAGATGATGGCGTAGTTGACATCATACTTCTTTACGTATGTTTGGCATGTGATGGAAAACCAGGGGCGGATCCAACAGTTTGTAAGAAGTGGGGACACCATTTTTTCCTTCAATGCAAACTCCGAAATGTTCTGTTCCCCGGTTTTGCTTTGTTTTTGTTAGTTTCGTAATTTGCATATTTACGAGTGGCGGGCATATTCCGTTGCGCTTTCGTTAACTGAAACAAAATAATATGTTTTCTTTTAAATAAAAAATAAAATAATAAATAGAAAGGAAATTTGGGTTATTTTAATTAGTTATCGACGACCACTTTTACTCAAATTGTTGTCTTTATTACTGTCCCCAAACCAATTCTGAAAAGACTTTTCTTCAGGTTTCAGATGATATTCCTTTTAAATATCGTCACACAAATAATAGCAGTTTAATCAATCCCAGAACGACGCTAATTGTTGAAGTTTACTCCTTAAAACAGAAACTCTACACCATCCTCTGTTTCAGAAGAAGCTATAATACTCTCTCCCCGGGTATGTAAAAATGTAATTGTCGTATCCACGATGGACAACATTTGAAACCGAAAACGTTGCCTCTGAGTACTTCGGGCGTCGGTATCAAACAGACTTGGTGTTCTTCGCTCTTGTTTGTGGGCCATGGGCGTCAACGTGCCCACATCACAAGCAACAATTAATCTCGAACTGACCAGCAAACAAACCTTCAAAACTAAACTACAGCTCCGAAAAAAATACAAGCAATACTCATCAGATCTTTGACCAAAAAAAAAATCACCGTGTAATTTTGCCTCAGGATGATACTAGTGTAGGTGGAGCTCAGTTGATGTATGATATACAAGTTCTTCAAAACTTTGATGAACTCACTTGTGAGTTGTTAATAGTGAAATTAGTTGAATTGTAACTTTGAGGTAAGAAACGAGGAAAAAAAGCGAGGGAAGCAAAGCATTCGAAAATGAAACGCTGCCTTCATAATTTTGGGATTTTACTATAAATCTTCCTAACATATCGACACGATATTTTAATAAATTGTAAACTTTCAAGGAATAGTTTATCTTGTTTACATTCCCAGGTTAGTTCATTATCGACCTGTTTTTGCTTGTGGTTGTTGAAAAAGAAGGGATAAAAGTGGAGGAGCGAGAAGCAATCTCGTAAAGTAAAAACATAAATAATACAAGAAATGGAAAATATAGACAAAAATTGATATTAAAGAACTGGAAATGGAAAAGTTGTCGGGGAAGGGTTTAAATAGTGGGAGAGTGGAATGAGGAACGGGGCTGCCAAGTGTGAAAGGAGGAGTGAAGAATAATGACTATGGGGCGCATGAGACAGAGAAAATGTACGAGAGAGAAAAAATATGATACATGTACATATATAACTAATCTCAGGCAAGTTCAAATCAAGTTCATTGAGTTATCTTGACACTCAACAAGTGGTGTTTCTTTCTCCATTTAACCTTGGTTTAAGAGAAGGAACATTATATTCCATACATTCCATTTCCCTAGCATTCATGCCTGTAATATTATTGGGGTATGGTTTATATTTCGTTAAAAGACAATCAGACGATACAAATGCATTTCGAAAATTGCTTTGATATTAGAAGGTATATTCTTGCCCAACCCAGCGATTACCGTCATTTGCATTTTTTTTTTAAATCGTCCATTCAGCGGGAAAGAAGAGTTAACGAGAAATAAATTGTACGAACAACAAAAAAGAACAAGAGGGAAAAAAAGTGTCTTATTACTTGTGTATGTCCTGCATTGACCATACTATGTGGTTTATGAATATGAACGTGTCCCTTTGCCGTGTAAATTACAGAAATTGAGCAATATGTTATTATTGGTATAATATGGTAACTTTCCCAGGAATTTACATGTTATGTTATTTTCTTTAGTAATGTCTGATCTTCTTGGTAATTTAAGTAATGTTAATTAGTTCAGTAATATTGATTTTCTTGAAGTTATCTTGATTTGTGTACAGCGCTTTGAAACTTTTATGTCAAAAGCGCTATATACATTGTTCGTATTATTATCATTATTATTATGTTGACCGGTTTTGCATCCGTGGTTTATTTATAATGGGGAAAAGATAAACATATCACAAGAAAAGAGATACAGCCGAAGGTAAGATAATGAACAATTAAGAGAGGAAGAAACGTGTGAAGATAAAGAAGAAGGGAGAGGAAGCGCGAGGATGTGTGCAGGTGTGACTGTCTGACTTGTGTGGGCGTACGGTACGTGGGTGTTTGACTTGTGTGCGTGTGAGTGTGTTTAGTGTTTGGTGTGTGGGAGTTTGACTTGTGTGCGCTTAGATGTTTGCCATGCGCACGTGAAAAAAGATACATACAAACCAGATATATGGAGGGAGAAAGCACATGTGTCTGGGTGTGAGTGTGTGCGTGCGTGTTTGTATATGCGTCTATGGAGTTATACACTGTATGTGTGAATGTGAGAGAGAGTGAATATATGTTTCTTAAGCTAGGAATATTACTAATTGTTAACCCAGATGAATAGTGGGCATTTTGTTCAACATTCTATTCTAGTCATTTTGTAAACAAACTTGCAACAGAGATAAAGAGGGGAGAGAGAAAGAGGTGAGGGGCGAGAGAGAGATCCCAAGTCAATACGGTTTCTTAGAACTATAGAATAACTGTTTGTTAACCCACATAAATAGGGGCCATTTTCCTAGACCACCCTCTTTTAGACATCAGCAAGATAAGTAATTAGATCATCAATTAACCCTCGGCAAAAAGGGATTTTATATCAAGCTTTGTATTTACCCATTAATACCTCGGCGGTCCTCTGAAAGAGAACGATTATCACTTTTCCTCGACCGTTTCAAATCTAAAAAGGATGTAACTAAATACGTTGTACTTGATGACTACAATTATTTTCATTTCTTGTAATTAACAGATAAAATAATTATCATGCACACAGGAGATGAGTCTAGTCGCGTATATCCAGGCACTACATACTAGGGTATTTTTTTCTTCTTCTCAATCAGTTTAATAGGAGATGTCTGGCTAGCCCTGGGTATTCCGTACATCTACTACAAGTTCTTATATGTATTGAGGGCTTTTAGGGCCTTTATGTTGATGTCGTATTTACAATGACCATCTTATCTGGGCTACCCCTAAAGTGATTGAGAGGGGGCAAGAAACCACAAGCCTCTGTCGCAAGTAAATTACGTCCCTAATTTTTGGAAATCCATTAAAGGTGAAATTCAAAGAAGATCACAAATATGTCAACTAATGTATCACTAGAAAATGGTAAGCTAACAGATGGCCATCGTACAAGTTTTAGGTCAACTACATATCGGGTGATTTATAAAAATACAAATACAACCACCTCCATAGCAGCTAGGATATACGAGAGATTTGCCGGAAAAATAACGATGTTTTAATGACGTCACTATATGGACCAACACTGCCCAAGCAGATGACATCCTATAGAGAATGAACATAATTGCAAAGCTATTATTTCTCAAATTATAATGAGTTTAGTGTATATAAATGTAATGGCATGTCAAACCATTCAAAAGGGGATATGACCCGATTCTGATAACTAAAATATTGTGCTTGTAAATACACAGGATAGGGGTTAATTAACAATCAAAGAAACCAGACTTTCAAATTGAAAACCCCCCGGAATGATATTAAGGACGGCATTTGTTCCCTCTTGAAACGCCGAACATACCCCGTGTGTGTGAGGCTGAATATACAATGGCGTCTTATTTTGTTTACAAGCGACAGATTCCTTAATTTTGGTGTCGCTGCATTTGTCATTAAAATAAAAACATGCACGGGGTTTAGAGTGAGGCAATACAGTGTGAGTTTTAAAAAAAGATTTACACCTAAAAAATTGCTAATTATTTTTAAAAATCATCTATGAACAGTAAGTTATTATACATCTTATGAAAGATTGTTTTATCCCAAATCATTTGGTATCATTTTTGTGGGGTATGGGTTCATGCTTGGATGAACAGGAGACATTGTTTGCGAGAGTGCAAAAATCGACTTGCGCCAAGGTTGCTTATGTGATGTTTAATAAAACAATTGGGATTTGGGTATTAAATCGTTTTTTGCAGATCCAAATAACATCCCTAACAAAATTAATCATGCCACACATATCAAATATTAACAAACATTTTGTGCGCGTGTCTGTGTGCGTGTGTGACTTTGCTCATGCAAAAAGCATATTCATTTGATACATTCAATTCATTCTCTCACTCCGCTAATCCCAACATAATACATGCTGTAGGCATCACTTTGGCGCAAGTCGATTGTTGCACTCTCGCAAACAATGCCTCCTGTTCATCCAAGCATGAACACATAATACACAAAAATGTTACCAAATCATTTGGGATAAAACACTCTTTCATAAGATGTATGTATGTATGTATTGTATTTATTAAACATCATTGATGTACATCAATATTCTGTTTATAGACATAGTTATAATCACTTTACAATGTAATGCAACAATCGATGTATAATAAGATGTATAATAAATTACTGTTCATAGATGATTTTTTAAATAATTAGCAATTTTCTAAGTGTAATTTTCTTTTTGACTCACACGGTAGATTATACATTTAGCCTGACGGTAGTGAAGTAAGAGAAAGAACTCAAGAGAAGATGAAAACACAGGCACTGAAAATGTGTGAGATGTCATGGGACATCGTCTGCTTGTGCAAGTCATGTCCATACTGTGATCTCACACATCTCAGCAGCGTTCGGAGAGCTCTTCAGGTGCTATGCCGGGGCTGTATTTAAGCGTTTTGTAATGTATAATAATCATTACTTCGAATGTTTTGATAACCTTGTCGAATCAAAGTTCCAACTTTGCAATAATGAAAATAAAGTTAGTTTTTAAAATCAATGAATATCTACTTTAAATCAGTTGTCTAAAAAGAGTCAATGCGGATTTAAGGGATAATTTAGTTAAAGCCGATGGAACACTTCAGAACAAAAAGCCATCCCGCAGTACGGTCTTTCGAGTGTACGTGTGTATGTGTGCTGTGTGTGCGTATGTGTGGTATGTGTGTGCGTGTGTGTGTGTGTGTGCGTATGTGTTCATGTGACGTTGAGTAATGTCTTTACATCGTGTCAAGTGCATTGTAATGAGACATTTATCGTGAATCTCAGATGCTAGAAATAATGCGCGGTTCTTGACCAATACTCCAAGCCTATGCCCCCCCCCTCCCTCTTACACCCTCCTCTCGAGTCGTATCCCTGTCACACGAACGAGACAGACACCAGGCCGACGATAGTCCAATGAAAAAGTATCAGTTCCCATTGGCCGAGATTTTTGTCGTTTATCGGCCGGTGTCGAGTAAGTCGTTTTCGAAGTTTTACTTGGATATAGTTTAACAGGAAATTCATATGGAATCTATCGCATCATAGTGCAACTTTTACGATCATTGATTAGAAAAATCACTTGGTATGATTTTTATCTCAATCATGTCAAATGTAAGAATACAAATACACATTTAAATCGCTTACACGTGCGTTAAATCTAAATCGTTAAATTGACTCTCTTTAATAGACTTTCTCGTTTGTATAAGCTTCAAACATTTTGTCAAATGCAATTAGAAAATAAAAGATGTGTCAACTCAACGAGGCGAGACCTACTAGCCTATCTTGGGGTTGTCAAAGAGGATTGGCATTTACAGTAAATGTATGGTTACTACACGTGGTGGAGTCCGACATCAATTATGCAACATCGGTAAGCAAAGAGTCCCAGCTTACACGATTACTCTTCCCTTGCTCCTCATCCCATTACCACACTTACTTTCTATGACTGAAGATTTAGAAGAAATTCGTTGAGATATTGTGCGATTGAGAAGAAAAAGGGATACGGATTTTCTTCAAGGGTCTGGGGAATCGCTATCTCTAGTAGATGAATAATTCATTTTAAACAACCCCCGTCTAAACCAACCCAATAATGGTGTGTGGTTACAGGGCGTACTAAGCACGAGTGCTTTAGATCTTTATTGAAATACAGTGTCATCAATGTCTTACATGAGAGGTTTTTAACTCTTGGGACGTGTAAAGAAGATGCATAATTTTTCCCCTGTGTCCACAAATTATTTACAGATTAAACTAACTGCCTTATTGCTGACATTTAGATAGCCGTGATTTTAATACCATTTTACGTTGAAGTTGTAGGCAATTTTTTTTGTTACATAAGGGGAGGTTAAGGCATAGCTGTTTCATTACTTGGAGATCTTTGATAAAGTTATGTGACCGCGATTTTAATTTAAAAGGCTGTTCAAGTGAAGTCCAAAATCAGTCAACTATGTGTTCTTCTTTTTTCTTTCGAGTGAAAACAACAGTACTTGCCCGATATTATGCAATTTGACTTTTGGTTTATCTTCAGGCTTTGCTTGTTAATTGTAAGCTTTTAAAAAAATTATTTACATAATCACTGTTATCAAATGTTTGAATAAGGTAAAACAAAGATAGTGTAAATGGCAATGTTTGAGAAAAAACTAGAAAAGGTCTGAACGTCCCATTGTGGTAACAATTCCGTTTTTATGTGAAATTATTGTGGAAACAAAGAAATACCCCTTTTTTCCTATTTTTGTAGCTCACTATTTATTGATTTAATTAAGAAAAAAAAAATATTTAATTAGTTGTTCCAAAATTACTACAAAAATATTAGTAAACTCCCTTTTCCCTCCTCTTCAAGCACCACCATCCTATTTTCACCACTCTTATCTTTAATTTTTATCTCCATTTCAAGAATCTTTACTTTCATTTGATCCGTCACAGAGCGTTTTCTTCCTACCCAATATCTCTTTATCTTTTTCTTCCCTTCTCCCCATTCATGCTTTATATCTTTTTCATTTACATGTTTCTTTCACTCGCTCAATTTTAGCAGCATTCATCAAATTAAGAAATCCAATATTAATCAATTGCATGATACATTTCCAGAGTGTGAACCGGTGCCCATTGATCACCACAAGGCGGTGTTGTCGAGATAGCTCTGAAATGAGGAACCTGAAATATTGATTAATATAGACAGCTCCCGAGCCATCTTGATGAGCCATTCACTCTTAAAGATTTTTCTTCGAAAGTTAGAAACTCACTTTAGCGGGTCAAATAGGAGAACGTTACTGCGAAGTCCTTTCAATTTGTCCCATTTCCTAATGTCCCGGAGGTAAGCAAGGTGTTTACCAAATCCCAGACAGCTGCATTTTGAAAACAAATGCTCCGTCTCTTGGGAAAGGTAAAGCAATGCTAAATCTAGGACGGCCTTTTTTGGCGACCACTTAATGCCGTTGCAACAAAGAAACATCTTGTAACTTTTCCATTCTGAGATTTTCTGTCGATGTTTGAATGCACACGCTAGATGACTCTCTTTTCTCTTTATTGCACGAAAAAAGAAATTACATTATATTATTGCGTATATGCCAACAAAAGGTGATGTCAAAGAGATCAACTATTTTGTTTAAAATTGGGAAATGAAACGAGCTAAAAACGTAACTAAAACTAATACAACTTGAGATTCCTTAATACCCCTCATTAGTTTATGTATTATCATGTGATATAATAATGAAATCATTATTCAATGTCATCAACTTGATTAACTGTTACAGGATTTACTTCCAAACTGATAAAGCATTAACAACACATGAATTGCATATTGTGTGAAAATAGTAATTTATATAGTCATGTGGCACAGAGTTTTCACTGATATTGAACTTTTCCCTTTAATGAAGGAGGCCAAACGTTTAACCTTGTTGGGTATGACCTGCGTTTTAAGAAGATGTAGGTTTTTTTTTCGTCCGCTCGATTGCAAAGACACAACAGGAAGTACATGAAAATTGATCTTTGCCTGCTACCATGCCTCCGTCCAGACGGAATGGGAAAGAAAAGTGATAATGTTCCTTCAACTTAACGCGTCGTGTAACGATAACCTTGCGACCTGCGATGATGACCGGCTTTACCCTCACGAGACGAGATAATTCGATACGCTGTGCGAACGAATTCATTACAACCTACGGAGGGATTCAATTAAACTCATCCGCTCCTGGGTCTGTCACTGTTAAAGAATAAAGCCTTCAAGACCTTGTTTGTCTGGTTTGGTAGAGTCAAGTTATACCACCGCGCTTTAGGATGATGAATTGCTACAAAATGTTTGTATCTGTGACCCTGAAAAGCAGCCCCCGTTCTGCTCAATGTCGTAAACGATATCTGTCTAGTAGGGCCCGCCGCGGATCAAGTCGCAAAATGATTTTGATTCTCCATCAATACAATAGAGTATGACCGAGTATACCCGCGCAATAGAGGTTAATTCAAATTCCACTCAGAAATGGAACTCCTTTGGGTTATCCTACCCTACCGGGTGCGAGGTATTGAATCAAACTGCACAATTATTATCTCCCTCCAACCATCATATCACATCTCATTGTTTCCATGGAAACTAAATTGATATCACATTCCAATAGATTTAGCCTACAAGAATCGTTTGAGAGAGCTTTATGGTGTTGATTCCTAATCGGAGCTGTTTTTCATATTATTTTACCTGTTTAGTAACATGAAAGGATGCCGCCCAACACTAGGCGTCTCTGTAAAGAGATATGATATCAGATGATGTAAATTTGACGTTCAAAAGGCAAAAAGGTGAAGGACGAAAAAAAAACGTTGATGGAGTTAAACTTACAATAAATGGTTTTAAAAAACTAAATAAGATGTTGGTGAGTTAGTTCCTGCTTTCTTTTCTTCTTTTTGTGTGCAAACTTATTGAAAAGTACGTCGGTGTGTGGGAGTTTTTATTTATCTGCATCTAACAAAGTAGGTTTTGAAGAAAATAAACTAAAATAGTGTGGTGTAAGAACAGAGTGACTTTTAATCTTTTGCAATATTAATCATGTAATATCGATCGTTTTAATCCCTAAAAGTAAATACTTTATATACAACAATGCTAGAATCAAAGAGCATGGTGTTATTGTTTCTTCCCAACGGTTTATCTAAAGCTAGAAAATTAAGTTAAATAAATAATTACCCATTTTGACTCGTGTCAGCACAGCACATTTCATGTAGGGTTTGCATAATAGTACAAAAGGGCTAATTTCCTTTATTACAAAAAGTGCTTCCCAGTCCAAATTTATTCTTCAGTATTTATATCGAGTTAATGATAAAGGAGGTAAATGTCTAGATTAATCCCCTTTTTATACCAGCGCAGACCCTCCTTAATTTTGAGCGAAAAGATCGTTTATGCATAATACGTGCTCACTGATCTTCTAATCGTTTCCTATTAATGATCTTTCATTCTTTCTCTCCCAGGCATGCTTGGTCATGAATGACATTTGACTTGGAGAACAGGATTAACGCCTTTAAGGTGAAAACTTAAATGAATGAAATATTTACATTTCCGTAGGTGGGAAAAGTCATTTTATACCCGCCACCACGTATGTTTTATAGTGGAATCTAGTAAAAGCCCAGGCCCAACCCTGTGGTCAATCGCCTGCTACGATTCCACGTATTTACCATTCATGTGACTCGCTTTTCGGGGATATTATTCATAGAGAGAAAGAATTGTTTTTGCCTTTCAGATCATTTGGTTCATTCACTCCTTTACGTAGAAAATCCATGGGCAATAGATTAATTTAATTTGAATGGCTACCAAACAAGTAGAATAATGATGGAAGTATTTGCACGCCGAGTGACATTCAGAGTGATGTTTCTTATCTAATGTTTGAAACATACCGGAGGTCAGAAAATAGCCTATTTGTAACTCGTACTTTGACCCATTTAAAACCATTTAAACTACATAAAACAACACTATTTATTTGAGCTATTCAAATCATATACACATATTCTGTCTCTCTCTCTCTCTCTCTCTCTCTGCCTCTAGTATCCCTATTGCCCCGATCATTCCCCCTATTCTTTGCAAAAACACGTATTTGTAATACTTGTATCGAATCTCTTACATCGCCGTCTTTGTCGCTTTCAGCCCTGCAATTCTCAGAGGTTGTGGATATGAAGAAGACTAACTATTTTGGACGCTTGACGTAGCACATCAGTGGTACTCAACAACGCTTAGTGACACCAGATACGTCATTGGTTAATGCTTTAGGGATTTTCCTCGCTTAGCAAGATTCAAAGCTGACCCCTTTGGTTGAATCACAGGACTTAGACGACAAAGATACCTTACTTTATAAGAAGGTCATCTCCGTTGCTAGCGGGTTGTTAAACGGTTATTAAACAATTCCTAGTGAGAACAACTTATGTTTTCTTTCTTTTTACCACTACTTCCAAAACTCTTTGGAAATTCTGAAATCTGAAGAACAATTTATTCTCTAGGTTGTAGAAAATATTTAATATTTGTTCGAACAACTCGTGGATAGTCATTCTCTCCTCTGAAATGTATGTCTGTGTAGTCAAAATGTCCCAGAAACGTCTTGTACTTATACTACACGAGGCACGTCAATGATTTTTGATTTCTCAGAAATGGATACGAGATTGTGTCCTCTTAAAAGAATATTGAAATAGGCCAGGTCAATATATCAATAACAATTACAACTCAAATTACCTTGTTTATACAAACAGCTGCCTCGCCAGTTTTAAACTTTTTGCGTGTCCCCCACTTCCTCCTTTTCCTTCCCTCTTCTTCTTTTCCTACTCCATCCTTTTCTTCTTATAACCACAGTTATAATCACAGTTCTTACTCTTCCCATCCTCTCTTCATCTCCTTTCATCTTCTTCCTTTTGTATTTTTCTTCTTCTTCTTCTTCTTCTTCTTCTTCTTCTTCTCCTTCTTCTTCTTCTTCTTCCTCTTCTTCTTCTTCTGCTTCTTCTGCTTCTTCTCATATATTAATCATTCCTTGATCTTTAGCCCCATCTTGATTCTCTTTCATTTCATTGGTTGCATTTGTAAGGGATCTTGAAAGAAACGGGGCGGAATCTCTTTGGAGTAAAGTGGATGCATTTTCGTGGAAAAGGGTCCCCAGGCATTTAAAGGGTGCACCTCCTTTCTATCGATTGAGATAATGTTTCACCAGCCCGTTACGCCAATGTTTTCGAATTCTTCACACCTAAGTGACCACAGTCCAGTGATGGTCTCTACCTGATCAATCTCAGTCAAGTCTCTCTCTCTCTCTCTCTGCCTCTTTCTCTCTCTCTCTATCTTCTTCTCTCGCTCCCCTCTATCCCACTATATATATATATATATAAAGATATATATATGTGTGTGTGCGTGTTTGTTCAGACTTCTCTTTCTCCAAACATCCTCACTTACTCACTCTTGAATTCACCCCATATAGCCCACGCTCTCTCTCTCTATCTCTTTCTTTCTCACTCTTTATCTGATTCTCTCTTTATTTTATTTTCTTTCGCCCTTCTTACTCAATCCCATATCTCTTTTGTATTCGTTTTCTTCTTCCTCTTTGTGTTTGTTTTCTCCTATTCCACCCCTCACATTACCTGTCATTCTCTTTCTTCCCCGTCGCAGTTCTGTTAATATCCTTTCTATCCTCCTCTCATTTTGTCTTTCTCTCCATTTATCTCATCCTCTCTTCATTCTTTCCCTCTCTTGATACCTTCCTCTTTCCCCAAACTTCACCATTCGATTTATCCCGCTTGTATTGGTATCTTCCTCTTTGTATTCTCTCTCTCTCTCTCTCTCTCTCTGTCACACATACACACACGCACCCACGCACACACTCACCCACACACACACAAGCGCGCACGCACACACATTTATACCGCAATCCGCTTTTAATGGTCCCTATTTTATTTAAGTCTTCTAACTATTGTATCGGTATAAGTCATGACATTGTAATATCACTTTTAAAAAGATAATTGAATGATCGCTACATTCACATCTACTGTAGATAACAATGGATATGTCACCGGACTGTGGATCACAAGGTCCGCGGTCCAAGTCCCGCCGCAGCACTAATGTCCTTTGGCAAGACATTGATCTACATTTGCCACTCTCCACCTAGGTGTTAAATGGGTACCCGGTGGGATGCGAAAGCTAATGTGATTAGATTAGCAAGACTAGTGTGCGCTTGTAAAAATGACGCCTGGCTGGAATGCTCCCCAGGGAGCGGAGAATGTACATACATTGTGTGTGGGTAAGCCTGAATCCAATAACCGGGGTAATAATATACTTATCTGTAAAGCGATTTGAGAGGCCTCAGGTCCTGTAAAGCGCTATATAAGAACGAGCTATTATTATTATTATTAACAATGTA
The DNA here is from genome assembly GCA_035222895.1 of Strongylocentrotus droebachiensis. Classification (NCBI taxonomy): domain Eukaryota; kingdom Metazoa; phylum Echinodermata; class Echinoidea; order Camarodonta; family Strongylocentrotidae; genus Strongylocentrotus; species Strongylocentrotus droebachiensis. The sequence continues at coordinate 97,693 of JAVYIG010006022.1, read as the reverse complement.
AACAACCGACGCTCTCTATCACTCACTCTTCCCTCTCTCACTCTGTGTAGCCTCGCCATCCTCTCTCTCTCTCTCTCTCTCTCTCTCTCTCTCTCTCTCTCTCTCTTTCTCTCTCTCTTTGTCCTGTAACATTCCCCCAAAGCTTTATCTTGATCAAGTTCATTCAGTATTTCATTCAAGCCACTCTAATGGCTTTAATGTCAATGAACATAAAGAAAGATTTTCACATGACATTCGTCTCAATTTCTTTCTTCAGCTTGATTATCCTCATAAATTCGTTCATTTCACCTTGCCACTCGTATATCACCTAACCAAACAAACATCCAAATCGCTACACCTTTTCTTCGAAAAACCTTTTTAGAAAGATTGGCGATAAAGGATTTCATTATGATCCGAACGACGTCCCCTGATACCCGTATTGCCTCAGATTCGGATAAAGTTACATGGATTTTTGTTCTGGTCTTTTTCAAGTCCTTTTCCTCATTCGTTCCATCATCCTATTTTACCATCCGACCCGTAAGCCCTGTTCGTGGACCAGATTTTTTCCTTGTGAGATTGGTCTTTACACATGGTCAAAAGGCTTAGGGGTTGGAGAAATTTGCAATTATAATCATTTTCTAGCGAGAAATCAGTACGTGTAATCCGAAGGGTCACTTTGGAGTTTATGAGAAAGTAAACTGAGAGGCTTCGTGATTTTTTAGTATTATAAGCAAAATAATGTAACTTTTTAAAAAACACATTGTGTGTTCGAACATGCATTAAACTTCATGGTTCTGGTAAAAAGTTATTTGGAAATGTGCAAATGCCTTGGAAGTATTAGATCTGACAGAAATAAAGTCTCGAGACTTAATAATGACTGACAAAAAGAAAGAGAGAGAGAGAGAGAGAGTAACTTTGTTAATATTATTTGAATAACTCAAATAAATAGTCTTGTTTTATGTAGTTTAAATAGTTTAAAGATGCGAGTTACAAATTGGCTATTTTCTGACCTCTGATATGTTTCAAACAGCACTCTGAATGTCACTCTGAATGTCACTCTGAATGTTTCTCTGAATGTCACTCGGCGTGCATATACTTCCATCATTATTTTACTTGTTGGTAGCCATTCTATACATGCTATTCATACTATAGCTATTGATTATATATATATTGAGAGAGAGAAGTAATAGACTGAAAGAGAGAAGAAAACTAAAGTAGATGATTGACGGGAGAAAGGGTATATCGAGAAAAGGGGAAACGGAAAGCGGCAGCAGAGTAGAGCGAGATAGGAAGAGGGAAAGAGAGAGACTGAGACAAAGACAAAGGAACGAGAAAAGCAATGGGAAAATGTATTTTGGGTGCCTGATCGTCACTAAAAAAAATAGACATAATTTCCATTTCCCACCCTGAAACTTCTCATTTTAAGTATCTTTAAATTAAAGTAAAAGGTGCTTAGCGCTATTTTCAATGTAAGATGATCCCGTTTAATTATGCTTTGACCTTAATAACTTACAAAGTATCTCTTCAACTTCTACTCCAAAAAAATACGATATATATATATAGATAGAGGGGTATTCTTGTGGCCTCTGCTGCCTATCCTCGCGCCAAGTCCACTCCCTCAATGATGGACACAACACACCGTATAGGATGGCTAGCGACCTTAATCAGCACATAAGTGTTAGCCGCGTTGAACTGGACATTCTGTTTCTCTCTATCTCTCTCACTCGCTCTCTCTCTTCTCTCTCTCTCTCTTGTAAGATTGAGAAGTTATAGGGTCCATCACTAGAGAAGCTTTCTCCGAGAAATTCAATTTCCGCTCTCGCAAATTATGCTTTTTGACCTAATAAACACTGATGATGGGTTCAGGGTATTCCTAAGTCCGAGTTCGTCTCTAAGCATAGCCTCAGGGCCTGCTTACTTATTAGAGGCCTTTCACAAATAATCCACAAGCCGTGTGTGTTTTTGATACTCTATACAGATGGGGGAAGGGGCTAGCCAGTTTACCCGTACATATCCGCAATAACGGGGAAAAGGGGTGCAAATCAATAATAAATATGCGCCAATTTTTGCTAGATTTAGTCGGAAATTTAACTTCCTAATTGTTCCTATAGCAAACTACATGGACAGCACACAGTTATGGCGTAATAGATTATATAATGGATAAGATCGTTTACGTATCGATGCAATGCTATTGGATCGTTCTTCCCGTAAAGAGATGGAATGGTTTACAATCGAGGCTCCTTTTCTCAAGTTCGACTAAATATGACGAATACAAAGCTCTAACGTTTTCATTTTCTACTCGTTTGTATGGTAGTTTATTCAACAACAACTTGTTTTCTTGAGATGATAAAGCAACTGTTTTAGTCTGTAAATGAAAGAAAAACAAGACGAAAGAAACAAGCTTGAAAAAAGAGATTTTCTTTTTGCTGCAGTATTTACGAAAAATCGTATTCTGATGTATATGATGTTCTTTATATTTTGATGTTTGTACATTTCACAATTCGGCAACTCATTACCGCTATGAGAACATAATAAACAATTAAATCGAACTGATACATTTGCAACAAATTAGTCAAGTTAACTATTATACAACACGATAGTAACTACTTTCGGAAAAATCAACCTAAGGGAATTTCCATGGCCCTGTGTGTCACTTATTGAAACGCGGGAACATGACAATGACGTATCATTTAATCCGAATATTGCAATTGGAAACGAGCGGTCATCCAGACATTCCATTTCTCAAGGAGTTCCTCAGGGGCCCGTACTTGCCCCAATCTTGTTTACTCTCTATAAATCTTCTTTAGAACGTATAATTGATACCCATAACATTCACAAGATGACAGCCGACGATACTCAACTGTACATCGCATTCATGAGAAATAGTGCTATTGATGTTATTATAGAAATATGAAATTGTGTGCGATCGGTCAAAGAGTGATCTCAAGAGACATGCATTATGCCTAAAAAATGCTTTTAATTATTGATATAAATATTGTTATTAATTCTATGGCACATATAATAGGGTTTTGTAATTGCCGCCCTTGACTTGGTCGATCGAAAATAGTTGAGATCGTGTAAATGTTTAATTACCTGTAGCAAACTGATTCTAAGATGTGTTTTTCTTTTCTCATTCGCCTTGTGTAAGGATTGGCCTTATCATTTGATTGAATTCCTAGATGCCCAGGTTCGGTATCAAGTGCCCGTGTTAGGTAAACGCTTGATCTCCTTCTCCATTACATCCATCTAGTCCCTTCTATTAATAAATTTGTTATAATTACAATAAAACAGACTCCTTGGAATTGTGAATTGTGAATAGACTAGTTCCAACTCTGGTATTACCATGCAGAGACTTGCTTTAGAAGTAGGACTATCTCTGGTATTATCGGACATTCCAATACAGGGTGGCCCAATAAAAACAGACTAGCATGCTTCCAATAATGTGGGGGTCAATTGCACTGGTACCTGCGGGATGATAATCTTTTCACATGACAAATGATACCAAGATTGATAACTTTGGTAAAGGTTTCTTTGTTTTAGGGAGCATTTTCTGACGCAAGATACGGTTCAAAACAGTATCAATGACATTTTTATGAGCCACCCTATACGTCAATATCCGGTTGGCTGACCGTCATTTAGACGTGATGTTATACACCATCTTCATCACTTATCTGAAGTTCGACCTTTGAAGTCCATTCGTAACTGGTAGACAATGAGCTAGTACCCAGGCGTTCCTAGCTCTGTCCACTTCTCTTTAATTTAGAGGAGTGGGGTCATTATCAGGGATCGCTGTAGTGTAGAGTGAAAATCCCTTCTACATGTAGTGAAGTACGTACATGTTACAAAATGTAGTGTAAATCCACTCTTAAACGAGTGGTTAACCCCAAGACGAGGTAATCCCTAGCATGACTCACCAAAGAGTGCATTTCCACTTTCTGTATTGAGAGAGTTATCGTTCCTTTAAAGCCTATCTGCACTAGTTTGGCCAGGAGGGATTAAACCTCCCAGCATGGTCACTGACAGGTGGTTATCTTATCATATATAGAGGGCGCAAGTAGCTATATGTAGTGCAGTGGGGCTTTCAATTTGACAGTATTCACAATCGGTGTTATTTCTCTAAAGTTTCGTGAGGATTATTTCGTGTTACATGTCAAATCCAGACCGTCCTAATTATCTGTCCGTTTGACCCACATAAACTTTTAATCGGAAAGTAGATCACATTTATCGACACTTTTAAGGGTGATTCCCCAAACACCGCAAAGTAAATAAATGAGAGCAGTTTATCAACGAAACTTTAAGTAATATCGTTAAAGGATTGAAAACTTTTTAAAAGAGACAATCAATCGAACATTTCTATATAATTGTTATATTGGGCAGAGGTAGGATTAGATATTTTCTTTGAAAGGTTTTAACATGAAATTATGAAAAGTTGTGATGGTTATTTTTCTTGGTTGAATATAAAGGAATAAATTTAATTTGATGGTGAGTTTTGTGGAAATGTTATCAATGGCGCGGGTATGGTATTTTTTTCGTCAAACAAAATTAATTTAAAATTCATGAAATCTATTACAAATTAAGAAAATTTAATAAGGATCAGAAACATATAAAAAAATTAAAGCTGTAATCCATCAAATACAAAATGGCAAATTCCTGATGTCTACTGCGAACAATCCTCCAATTTTTCGCCCGACAAATAAACAAATGTGCGCTTTGATGCGCAGAATAATAATTTAACTCTGTGACTGGAGTAATCGTGAAACGTACGCGAGTGGTTAGTTTATTGTAAAGCGCTTTCTAAGAAACTGGTAGTAGTATTATAAGGGAGGTAACTTCAAGAAGTTCTCTCGAAATCCAATTCCGTTACCGGAACTAAAAATTGCATTTAACTCCAAGTTTAACTGCTAAGGTCAAGTTTTAACTAGTTTGATAGGAAGAGAGATAGGGATTATTGGCCGGACGCTACTAGCCCTGACCAAATGACCATAAAGATCATTGCTAAGTACGACGGTCATTTGATTTATTTCCTGTTCTCATTACACATGTTTACCTTTATTTCTCAATTCCAATATCTTGTACCTGATGTAGGTGGTAGAAAACTGGGCAAATAAAAGAAATTGTGATAGCCCATGACGTAGTGCTGGTAAATAATACAAAGAATGCGTTCATGATCGCTAATATGGCTGAATATAAACATCTTTCGTTTACTGCAAATACAACTTTAAAACGATAATTGATTCTTATTTTCAGGCTTGCTTTGTAAATAAAACTATGTAAACATGTAATGTTTTGTAATCTCTCTTTTTGATTCGGTTCAATTTCGGTCCCGATTCATCATCCTGCATTTTAATTCGAGGAAGGCCTCGTACAGTTACACCGAATTGTAAATACATCGTAAATTTTGAAAGAAATATGGTAAATGTCATTCTGACTACCTTTGATTAGCAAGCCGAAATTGCAAGGCTCGGAAAATAGGATCTTCATCATTGTCGACGCACTGAAAATATCAAAATAGCATTGATGTCAGTAAATTCTGTCTTAGAATCTTCAAAATGATATATTTACTGAATCTTTATCCATCCCGTCCACTTTCCTGTTTTTTCTTTCTTTCTTATCTTTTTGTTCCCTTTCTTTCTTTATTTTGTTGTTATCTATCTTTTTTCCCTTCTAATTCCTTATTTCTCTTTCCCCTGTCGCTAACTTTATGTTCATGTCTGAATGTCAGTCTATTTGTTTGTCCCTCTCGATACGCCTTTTCAAAAGTCAATGTAATCTGCTCGTATGTTTATGTATGTATATTTATCCGTCTCTTTCCTTTTTCTGTCTACCTATCTTCCATTTCTCTCCTTCCTCTTTGACTTTCTGTCGATAAACTTACCCCCTTCTCTCTCTCTCTCTCTCTCTCTCTCTTTCTTTTCCCACGTTTTAAACACTCATTATCTCTCTCATTATCTTCCATCCGCTTTCTCTGCCCCTCTTTCTCTCTATCTCTCTCTCTCTCTCTCTCTCTCTTTCTCTCTCTTTCCCTCTCTCTATCTCTCTCTCTCTCTCTCTCTCTCTATCTCCCTATCTCCCTCTCTTTCTCTCTCTCTTAAGTCTGTCTGTCAGTCACTCTTGGCTTTTCCTCTTCCCTGTTTTCTTTAGCTACTCGATACTTGACGTTTATTTCTTTTTGAGTGTTTCCAAACAAACAACACGGGATCAATACTCAGAAAGTTACCCCACTAGCTCCACGTCAGGCAGTTACTAAGACAGACAATAAGTCAGTTTCAAAGCGAAAGCTTGTTGGAGATCATTTGGACAAAATCAATTCTAAGTGAGTACGAAGACTTCAAGTCTGAGGGATGTAAAAGAGATAATTGCAAATCGTTTCATGGTTCTGTTAACGGCTTGTCATTTGGCATGTCTGTGGTTATTGCTACGGTAAGTGGGTTTTAAATCCCACTTAATCCCCTCTAATACGCTCATGTTCGATAAAGCTTTTGATCACGTGACATGTTTTAATCGTTCGCACGATCTCGGAGAGAGTCCGCTCCCGCCCGGCGGCATGTTAGGGCGACTCCGCGCAGCCGTTCGCTCGCGGGGTTTGAGGCAAAAATCAGTCTTAGATGTAGACGTATTATGAGCTTTGAGGAAAAGTGGGGCAAAGGATCATCTCCCCGATTTCAAATTGTGAATCTGTATGTAATCTTAAAAATCACTCACAACTCCCAAAGAACATTCAATCGAAATTCATTGTGCAAAGGAATACAAAGGATTTTCATGGTGTTACATCAAATCATAATCTGATCAGGATCATCATATCAAATCTATAGGAGAAAAAAAATGATCTCTATGTTGCATGCAAAGTTATGATAGGAAAATAAATAGCTTAAAATCGGAGCGATCATATGAGTTTACGAATGGAAATGGTGCTTTCTAACATTTTATATGTACTTTTAGCAGAAAGAAAATTGTTTATGGTATTTCGTTTGCTTTTGAAAATCAACTTCTCGCAGCAGGGACATATTAGTCAATTATAAGATCGAAGTTTCGTTGGTTTACCTCACAGCGCCGATAATGACCCCATATCAGTCCAACGTTATTATCTTCATAAACTCATCACATAACTCACGTAATCAAATCAAGCATTAACGATTGCTTGAGGTCCGGTACTATAATATGAACAATAATTTAAATGAATGCAAGGGACCATTACTTGCTGTGAAAGATAATAATATTAAAAATCGTAGACTTGTTTCTTGTCATTGAGAGTTGTAGGAGGATAGTTACAACGTTAATCTGATCAATTTCCCCTTATAATTATATCATTTTAGTTGTGTACTGTACGTATCCGTTGTATTACCACCCGCCGAATTTTGGGGAATATCTCCAAACCCCTCGCCCTCACCCCCCCCCCCCTCTCTCTCTCTCTCTCTCTCTCTCTATCTCTTTCTGTTCATACATCCCTTTTTAATTGTGTTCTGGCTATGCGATTGCATTGTGAAAGAAACGGTGTGGAATCAATCAGAAAAAAGTTGATCATGTAGCATTTAAGTTTTGGTGGTTACTACAAGGTTCTGGAATCATCAAATTGATAAGAAATTTGGCCCAGTCTTGGTAAAAGTAACACGCACTGTACACAGAAGGATGTATATGGGACTACACAAACATGTGACATTAAAGTGTGGTTCTCATTTTTAAGCTATTACATGTCATATTTAGAATATGAAGTCAATTGAAGAGCCATGCTTTTAAGGGAACAATTTTCCTTTGATGTTCTTCCACACTTAGAACGCTCACAAAATATATTTTACCTCTCCCCAGAACTCAACCTTCTCTTTAAATCTCCTTCTCTCTATATGCTTGTAAACCGGTGATTTTTGTATCTTCATGGGATAGAATCTTATCTTCATTTGTATTCAGGAAGGCAATACCATTGTTGGTGGCAATACCATTGTTCGATTGGTATTACAACGGGCTATTTTAGAGGGGGTGTTAAAGGGGGAAGAAGGATGATCCTTCACAAGGAGGTGCATGTTATGCTCGAGTTACACCAACGAGACCGACAACAGATCGACAATAGACTGAACATAATAATACACTACCCCAATGTGGCAAGAATCGGTCGGTTTGTAGTCGGTGTGGCGGTCTGACTTAGGTGTATTAACCTGAAGTACAATCGACAGGGGACGCAATTTAGGGGAAAGTGCCACTTATATGATTTTCCACCCTTATTTTTTTCAGATTGTACCAGAAAAGGATAGCATTTATAGCAAACCCGTGTGATGCAAAGGTCAAGAGTGATTTGAGCACTGCTGGACTACCGAATCGAAGTATCGTCCATTCTAAGAGATGGAGTGGATCATGGGAGTAGTAGTGGTTTAGGAGTATTGCAATAATTGTACGGGAGGGGAAGGGGGGTAAATCTTTGATTTATTTTCGAGAGCGAGGAGGTGGGGAGAACATGATTGATAGGAACTACAGGTTTTGTTGATGGGGAGGGGTAACTAATTAATATGTAATATATTTTTAACAGCTTGACCGTCTCTTGTAAAAAGACATTCAAGGGAGTGTGTCATTACGAGACTATGTGTCTTTTCCGTGGGCTAATCGGGTATAATACGACTACGGCCGACGCGACCGTAGCATTCACGTGCGTGCAACATACGCGAAACCGAAGCGTGAGGAGAACTTTGGTCTGTTTCACGAACGCTAGCGCGTTAGCCTGATGGCGTTAACCAATCTTTGTCATGATACACTCCCTTTAATGTTAGAAATCATTTGATTATTATTGTTGTTATAGTATAGTTTTTTAACGACAACAAATTTAGACAATGCAATTTTTCACCCATTCTCCTCCACTTTCCTTTGCTATTTAAAGAAAGGGCAGTACACGTACATGTACCATGCACTCCTACCTCAAAGGTGAAACTCAAAGGTAACTTAGATGTTACTCTAGTTCAATGTGTATAAGGATCCTTGAATTTCTTTTCGCCTAATTTAGAAATACGTTCGATATTCCTGACGTCATTATATGTCTTGCAGCTTGAAATAGAACTCAAGTCATAGTAGGGGCAGTAGTTTGAGAAATGATATGAAAGGATGGAATTTCGATATCATTGTGTATGTTTTACTGTTAAAGGGTTGTAAAAGAGTTTGTTATCAGTCTGGGTAAAATTATCATCAAAATTACATGAAAGGTACTTTATCCTATTTTACTATTTTTGACTTCCCCCCCCCCTCTCTCTCTCTCTCTCTCTCTCTCCCTTCCTCTCTCTCTCTCTCACTAGTATTTTCTTTTTCCTTTTTGCCACTCGTTCATATCTTTAAATCCCGCATTTCTCCCCTCCTCTCCCTCTTTCTGTTTTCCCTCTTTCATTTTCTATTTTTCTCTTTCTTCTCTTCTACACTCCTTTTCTTTGCAACCCGGAAAAAAGAACTATTAGAGTGTCTGAAGTGGAAAGGTTATTATAATATATAAATGCACGAAAAGCATTTTACTTGTACTTGTTAGGGGAACAAATATTGGCCTTTATTCTGCATGCTTACTCTTTGATTGCCTCTCAGTTTTTGCCTTGGGGTATATGTTCAGTCTGCCGCCAAAACACATATCTTGAGAGAAAAACAATTTCAATCACTGCATCACAGAAATAGCAACACATTTGAAAGTGAAATGTTTGAATGTGCCATCAATTTGTGATCAACATTCCATCTTTCTTCCATGGCCGATTTGATATCGTATTGGCCCATAATGAATCACCCCGTTCTCCCCAAATCTTTTCTTCGCGCGTATGAGTTCCAATTTGGAGAAAAAAAATGAACTGCCTCACTTGCGAGCGAACGGTGCAAAATGGTAGAAATATGGTGAACGATCGTGTGTGGGCTTGAAGTTTTGTGATTGGGGGTAAATGACTTTATTGTTATTTATCTATTATAATAAAAATTTGATATCAAAATGGTAATTAGCTATATCGTAATGAAAATCTTACATCACACACGCAAAAAACTGAGGTGCTAAATGTTGGGTGCTGAGTGAGATTCTGCACTTGAAGTGCCAAAATCAGCACTTGACGGGTTAACTTTAACAAGGAAACCGAAACGTGCTGAATATTTGAGTGCAGAAAACGAGTGCTATAACAATATGCAGCACTTAACATCGAGTGCTGACTGCATAACCTGATCTGATTGGTCGGTTAGTATAATAGCTGTTACCTTGTGAATATTTGTTTTTGAATCAAATTCAGCTAAGAGATTCTTACATTCTTCATTCTCCAGGTCAATACCCAAGGCCTCAAAAGTCTGAATAACTTTGCTCCTTAAACTGTCAACAACATCAGTATTCAAAGCTGTTGCAGCAGATAACACTCTGTTTGTCATAGCATGGGTCATGTTGGTGTTTGATAAAAGAGAACCAATGAAAAATGCAGCTGGTCTCACTATGAACATGACAGACAATGAAAGCGGACAAAATATACAGTTCCTCAGGTAGACAAAGGAACATCCCTTGACTGCTATTATGTAAAATGTGTAGAACAGGTGAATATGCATGTGACACCTGTTCTACACATTTTTACATAATAGCAGTGAAGGGATGTTCCTTTGTCTACCTAAGGAACTGTATATTTTGTCCGCTTTCATTGTCTGTCATATTCATAGTGTCTTGTACTGTCATTATGCATTGCTCCATCTTGTTCTTGTAGTAGGCCTATCCTATCATCATCATCATCAAATGCATCATCTGCTGCAGGATTATGCACTTCACTAACAGCAACACCCAAATCAGCATCAACTAGACCCTCCATACCCTGTACAACTTCAGGTTCAGGTTCTTCTTGTGGATGTTGGTTTAATAAATGTTTCCTGTAAGAGTTGAAAGTGGTAAATGACGAAGGACATCCACCTTGACCACATACCAAATGTAGATGGGGCATGTCAAACAACGCATGAGTTAGCACTTGCACAAGGGCTATTCTGCTAGCACCCAAAAGAGAGCAAAACTTGGCACTTTAAGTGCACAACAGTCAGCTCCTTTGGGTGCTAGCAAAGTAGCCCGGGTGCAAGTGCTAACTCAGCACTTCGAGTGCAGTCACTATGCGAGCTCCTAAAAAGTGTTAAAATTGAATCTTTAAGTGCTAAATTTAGCACAACAGTCAGCTCCTTTGGGTGCTAGCAAAGTAGCCCGGGTGCAAGTGCTAACTCAGCACTTCGAGTGCAGTCACTATGCGAGCTCCTAAAAAGTGCTAAAATTGAATCTTTAAGTGCTAAATTTAGCACTTTTTTTTTTTGAGTGCATTCAATACAAATGTTAACAATACTCGGTCGGAAAAGCAACGTAGGACAATGTGATAATCAAATAGCGAGGGTAACGAACGAGAGGCATAACGTCCATGTACGTTTAATATAACACTTTGATTTATACAGTGCATGGTGGTGATAATGTTTAAATATTTCAATTTGATGTAATGTAACACTAGAATTTTCGGATAAAAGTTTGATTTTTATCGAAAGTTTACAGTTTCTCCAACTTTGAAAAGTAAATTAGAGGCACAATTTTTCAAACTTTGCTGCCCTTAAAATATACTTCACCGCGTCTTCTATAACCTTGAAATGTTTCTTAAATCTGTTTTTTACCTTCATTCTGCTATCTTGTTCTTCTTTAAAAGAATATAAGGTCCACTTCATTTTCTTCTTATTTGTGCTCCTCCCATATCCTTTCTATGAAGAGCGGGAAGGAAATGCCCCCTTATTGCGAAAATATTAGCGGAAACTGCGAGAGTGGGTTCAATTCCGGGCCTGCAGGTTTCGTTATTGCCCCCCTAGTCATAACTGCCACATACCTTTTATCATTTACAACACGACCGCCCTGCATGAAATGAAATCAAACGGCAATATCCGTACATGACCGCGTGCGAATTGCTACACTGCAGATCATGTTCGATACCTAAATGGAAAATGTGAAACCATTGTGGGTTTTTTCTAAAAGAAGAAGAGCTAGACTGAAAAATCAGGCCGTTTCAGGGTTTGATGGGGCTAAGGAAATCATGAAGACGTGATGTATTGGAAGACGAGATGTTATTATGTTGCTCTTTGATCGCGCAGATGCGAACTTTCTAATTGCGACAAACGTTTAGCGTAACCCAATCAATAATACAATTTAATACAAATTTGCAATCGTTCAGGCCTCATTTTCCATCTTTTTTTTCTGAAGACTGGTCCGACAAATATGCCTTGGTGAAAAACACAGCGAAAAATTGAAGGCGGCGAACGCACTTTGGAGAAGTTATTGCCAACCAATTCAATCACGTATGGGACTGTGCGCAAAGTGCATATCTTGTTTGTCGACTACTCCACTACGAGTACTGTTCATCAAAACCTGCCGGAATCACTGATTTAATCATGCTCTTGCGGGCAGGGCTTATGTGCTCATCTAAATTCAAGCGGCCCTATAATAATTCTCCAAGAATAGAAATGGTGAGATATGGCTGTGCACAGGGGGCATTGTCTCCATGAAAATTGTCCATCAACAGACAATAGTCGCACATTATGTATTGGATTTGCCTGAAAGCAAAGCCGGAACCACATGGGGCTTTGTGCATGAAACACCTTCAACATTTAGTCTGCAAAACTTCTTTTCTCAAGAGTTATCATTTTAAAATCCGAAGACAAATTCTAGCATAGTATGTTCATTGGCATTTTATTTTAGCTATTCTTTTATTTATCTTTAAAAAAAAGAAGGCTCCCTGGAAAATTATTGGCAAATAATTATTGCTTGACACCGCCCCACCACCCCCTCCCCCTCTTTCCAACCTACCCTTCGTCTGGAAATTCCGGCGATGCCCGTGCTTGAGACGATAACGTATTTTTTTTGTAATTCAATATTTGCGACAGATAACGAGGCTCTTCTCTTTTGCCATCACGAGCATTTTGATGATGAAAAGCTCGCAAAAAATGACATAGATGCCTCGATGATAACCTTGACTTTTCTACGGTCAATATTTCCAAACAATGAACTGGTACACGGGTACAATATCAGTTTCATTTTGTACACGAAGAGCTGACTGTACCTCAATCCTCTGCGTAAATGACTTAAAAAATGAGTACCCTGTCAGGCAACGAAACATGTTTGCAAGATGGTCAGGAGTAGAAAGCTACTCTTTTGGGGAGTTATATTGGGGATTTTTTTTTCATATGGAGTGGAATCCATGCTAAAAATAGTGAAATCCACTCTCAAAATAGTGGAAACCACTCTCGGATTATCAAGTCAACCACTACTTTGGTGTGGATTTCGCTTTATGTAGGAGTGGATGCAACTCCATACGAATTATCCCTCATATCACTCCTAAAGAAGTGGGTTCAATTTCTCTACATTTAAGAGAAACGGGTTAAGATGGCAATCACAGAGTTCATAGACGAATCCATAGGGGGACATTGCCCCCTCCAATCGTTCGAAGAAGAAAAAAATAGGAAACGTTTTGAACAGTATATACGTTTTCCTTTAAAGGTACTGTAGACTTGTGCGGTTTTCTTTTGACCCCCTCCTTCCGTTAACACAATCCCGGTTCCCCCTCTTTGACTTTGCAGTGCTTTGATATGCATCTTACGTGCCCCCCAATGACATCTACAAGTGGGCCGTTAAAGGTGGATGAGTTAGGAATACTTAATGTTCTCTAAAACAACAAGCCCCTTCACCCAACAGTCAATCTTTCGGACAGAACAATTTCCTGTTTTTTTTCCGCCCTCCCCTTAAAAAATGTCGGGCAAGTCAGTCTTACATTGCTTCTGTCTTCCTTAGATGGCTGGCATTGACCAGGTTGTGAAGCTAGAGTTATTCGACGAGAGAAGAGAGGGAGAGAGAGAGAGAGAGAGAGAGAGAGATAGGGTGAAAGAAAGAGAGAGGTAAGGGCGGAGAAGAGAGAGCGCGGTAAAGAGCGAAGGAAGGAGGGAGGCTAAACCAGATTTTAAAAAGATCGTCTTTGTCTTTAAGGAAGTCTGGATCTACTTTTAAAACGAGGAAACACCACTAATGATGGAAGAGAGGAGAGGAAGGGATATATATATAGAGAGAGAGAGAAAGAGAGAGAGAGAGAGGGAGAGAGAGAGAGAGAGAGAGTGAGAGAGAAAGAGAGAGAGATGGGGTGACTTGAATAAATTCGAAAGGATGGTGAAGCAGACAGGTTTAGAGAGACGGGTGACAGAGAAATAGGAGAAGGTAAAGAGGTAAAGAGATACATGTAGAAAGAGAGAGAGAGAGAGGGGGAGAGAGAGAGAGAGAGAGAGAGAGAGAGAGATTGGATTTTCAAAAAGAGGTAGAGAATCCGAAGATGGAGGACGAATTCTTTCTTTTTTAAAGAGGATACTTGAAACAAAAGGGAATGCTTATATTAAATGCAGAAAAGACAGGTGGTGGACAGAACGGAAGAGAACTATCTGTTGCACCATGGATAATGGACGGTTGAAGAATGAAGACAATGTCATGGGTAGAACAGTAAGTTCATCCCAACCCTTACCCAAAGGAGGGGAAGGTGAATACATTTTAGTGAAAGGAGAATAAGAGAGGAAGGGGAAGAAAAGTAAGAGAAAATATAGAGAAATAGACTCAGAAAGGGAAAATAGAGACTCGGATCCAATAATATCATAGAATAGAAAAAATAGGCAAATAAAGATATATAGTATAGGGTTTATATGGTTAAACGGAAGGAAATAAAGGGACAACAGCAAGAAGAAAAGAAATCCAAATAGATCTAATGATAATTAAACCAAAAAGGAAACAGAGATGAGAGGCAGGACACGAGATAAAAAGAGGATGAGAAGAAATAAATATATCGTTATAATATAGTAGCAGACATAAATTTTGAGGGATAGAAAGAAAGAAAGAAAGAATTAAAGTGAGGATAAAGAACGGATCTAGGGAGAGTGTATAGTGATGTAGAAGGACATTGCCAGACATTGCCAGACATACATTTCGAAATGGTATGGTATTCTTAACCAACTGGATATGAAAGAATAAAACATCAAACCTCTCCAAATAAAATTAAAAAGTGATCGAAGACAAAGCAAAAGAGTTGGCAACAAGTTTTTGCTAAATCCCCAAGAATCATAGTTATGTAGGATATATATAAAGTCTAGTAAAATGAAAATATGGAGAATTCAAGACGGGCATTGCCGCAGTGAGAATATTTCTCCCCAAATTTCCGCCGGAGGGCACGGCTGGAAACCTGGCTTTTCATAGGGGGAATCGAATTACTTTTGAGACCGACATCCAAGACCTTTTCGGAAGAAAACGATGGCCGTGGCCAAATTGACAACGAGTGTCTCGGATGCAATACGACTAACTCACCGAGACAGATTGTTGGTGTAATTGGTTTTTTAGTAGTTTGCGAGAGCAGGGGTTAGAGGAGGAGGGGGGGGGGGGGGGGGGGGGGGGGGGGGGGGGCTTAGGGAATGGCAGAAAATGGTCATGTTGTCCTGGTATTGTGAGCTACAGCCCTTAACCTCTCTTCCCATACGGAACTTATCATACGGAACTCCCCCCCCCCCCCCCCCCGTTGAAAATGTCCATTTTGTAATTCATGTTAGCGTTTAGATTAAAACCCATCATGATATTGTTACTTGCAAACACAAAATGGAATTGATAAGACAGGGGGGCGATGGTAGGAGAAGGTAGGAGGATACTCACAAAGAAGAAAGGGTTAGTGTAAGGAGTGAGGTCGAGAGAGATAGACAAACAGACATGGGAATAGAGATAATGTGAGAAGGGGAGATACAGAAGGATCCAAGGAGAGAGAGAGAGAGGTAAGGGGGGCAACTAGTGGGAGGTTGAGAGACAGGGAGGAGAGACGGCGATCGAGAGAGAGGAAGAAAGGATGAAAGTATTAATACAAAAGATAAGTAGAGATGATAGGTCAACAGAAGCAGAGACATGGGAGAATGACGCAGGAAGATTAAATTAAGGTAGAAATTGAAGATGGTCGTATTCAGCGTGTATAATGCACTATTAGAGTACCTCGGCGCAAAATACCCTCTTCAAATTTCACATAATTCATCCCCTCTTTGTACACCACAGCTCTTATTAAAGCCAACGAACAAAAGTTACTTTTGGATGCAGCCATTTGGGTATTAGCCGAACGAGTAATTACACTAAAAGCAACCCACGGTAAACCGAAGACAAGGTGGATTTATTGGTGATGCAATGAAAAGGAACACTTTTCATAATAGGAAACACAAGACGGCCTGAGTAAGATGATATACACCAGACGATTTTTTAACTCTCCTAAATAATTTTTTGAGGATACTGAGAGCTATTAGGGAGAACATGATTGTTACAGATATCCAATTTGTCACATTTGATATTGCACAGTATAATGGATGAAATAGGAAGAGTCATTGGACCAGGGGTGTCGCCTGAAGGGAGGAGATAATTAGGAGCGTGATACCCCTTTTCATTCGAAATTTGAGTGGGCGAATTGAAGATGTTTAAGCCAACAAAATGTGAAATGTCGTATTATTCATACGAGAGAAAGCTTCATTTACATCCCAATAGTCTCCTTCATAGCTAATATGAACAAACTTTCAGGCCGATTGCAGGATTCTATTTAAAAAAATTGTTATTGGTAATGGTCATTGAACACAGAGAGAATAACGTTTTTTGTATTACTGGAATTTAAGGCCTTTTTTTTATCAAGCAGTGAGAGGACATTCGGCAGTGATTCTATTTTTCAAGAAGAAAATAAAGCGCAGAGTTCGAAACCCTTGCTCAAGGCGTATAGTGTTGTGCCGACGTACGGACCTTTCACCCGTCCAAGGGTCTTTGAAATAAACGCTACATTTAAAATGTGTCTCCCCCACCTTCCGGGCCCCATTCTCAACATACTTTTTGTGTGGATACGCTCTGCCCAATGGTGCAGCGTGAGGCCATCCATCGAGGGGGCATTGGGACAATTGAGGGCACCGGTTTCTTTTTTTAAATACACGAAATGCGAATTTACAAGGACACTATTTTTGGATGAGGGTGCAGAAGGTAGTCCAGGTGTCTTCTTTTCTCGCCCTTTTGCCCTTCTAACTTCCCTTAGTCTCTTTTATCGCCTTAAAAAAGAAAGATTTTTGTTGTTTACCACTCGATTTGTGGTACGTGCCCCCAGTACCTTCTGTAGCTACGACCCTGCCTTTACCTGCATGACACACTATTATGTTCTCCATGATTAAAACACGCTCACTTTCCAAAATAGACTCGAAACGTCACTTGTTGCATTAATGAAGGTTTCATTAAATCAGACCTAATTTCCCTAAATCCAATGACATATTCAGCAAATATAATACCATTATGTATGTCATGTAGCAATCTAAAATGTCAGACATGTTTCTTGGTTGCCTGAGTTCACATGTACCACATCATCACCATGCGAAGTCACGAATTCTGGATTTACTGTGTATCCGATAGCAATTACGATTAATAGAAGAAACAAAATGATATTGAAGGCACTATTTTATTCAAAGTTTGAACTTTGTATTGTATCTCTTAGGCAACAATAGCAAATTGCTAAATGACGCAGAATGGGGCATTTAGATAATTAAAGGACAGCGCGGTTGAACGATATTTGCACAAAGACTAGCCCTTAATTTCGGTAACAACATCTGGTATTTGCAATCGTGGGTTCAACGCAGCCGGGAAGCATTAAGCCATCTTAGGTCTATGTCGGGAAAATTGAAGCCTTAAATGCGGTGAAACATTTCAGGAACAATCCTGATAAATACAATTTAATCGTCTGACATCCCATTGATTGCCGAATTGGGGATGCAACGAGAATAGATGTTTGATAAGGATCTGGTAAACAAGAAACGTGCGACTTTACGTGACGTCGGGCCCTCAGAAATAGACTCTAGGCGGTGTGGAAGGCACATAATCTTATTAAACACCACTAAAAGGTTAAAAGAGGGAAGGAACAGATACTGTGAACTCTCCAATTCATTTTTCCTTTTGAGCTTTTCGCGCCTTTTTCAATCGCAAGACTTCTCAAAGCATTTTCAAATTTCGCGAGTCATACGCTTGGCTTTTCGAGGTATGCAGGAAAGGTCCAGATTCTGTTCAGATGCTTTATTTATACGAAAATAAAATCGTTTTATAGATATTTTTTCCTACTATATACAAGAACTCAAACGTGTCAACATTATCTTAACGTTTTGTTGCCACTCAGATGGTTATATGATATACCAAACCAAAGCCTTGTAACAACTTACCTTTAACTTTGAAGACGAAAAAATATGGTAAACCTTTCATTCGAAAACTAGAAAAACTGTCTTTAGAATAGTTTATCCTGCATTCCTGTGTTTGGATTCAATGAATCATGATACTCACTTGTTTGGGAATACAATTTGCATAGCGGTTTTGCGGTGGAATAATGACTTTTAATACCAACTGACTTAGGATAAGTATTAATAAACAGTCAAACGTGGATTTGGATTTGAGCGTTCACGCGCCACTAGAGTGTTTACATGCATGTTTTTATGTGGGTGTAATTCTCTTACCCAAGTGGTCGCCCACACTTAACCGCGATACCTCATGGAATTGAAACTTGTCACGCGACATTCACGAGTTGTGTGCCGCTAGAGAAAAGGGTCGACAGAAGCAGGCCTGTCAACATGAAAAGGTGGTTTGCTAGTGTTCACTTGAATATTAGATTTGAGGTCCGATTCTTCGGTTTTAGGTCAGGGTTAGCTTCCCATCATCTCGAAGACTGCTCCTTAAGTGGAACAGTTCAAGGAACTTTTGTAGAACCACTTTTTTTTGTTAGGGAGCATGTAGTGCTAAATGTTTATTTTGGCTCACCTGTTATTTTGTTGGAAGTGTTTTGTAATCATCACCATTAATTCAACGATCCCAATTCTACGTTGTGTAGCAGATTGGGAAGTGCTTTGTAACTAACTGCAAGGGAAATACTATTAGTCTGCAGAATTGGATTGGATAGGATATATTTCAGGTTGCACGACACATGGTCCTGCGACAATTGCGCCGCGGGAACTTTCTACACTAACTGAAATCTTTACTTCAATCTTTGACACTATACCTAACTCTATCATTAACCCCAAACCTAACTTAAAACCCTAAAGAAACCTTAACCACAGCCACGTACATTTGACAAATTGTCGCCGGGCAATTGTCGCCGGAGAAATGTCGTCGGAGATATTGGTCGGATCTCATGTTTAGTCCAGGCATGAAGTAAGGAGCTAGGAGAGTGGAGGATATTGACCGCGGAGCGATTGTCGCTGGAGGATGTGTCGTGTAAATGTGTTGTCTTTATCTTCATAAGATGTGAATGTAGCGATGGCTTACGAGTGATTTGTTTGGATTTGGAGTTCTAAGGCACAACACAATACAAAAAACTACAGCTATATGAGAAATTATGTAGTTATCCTTATAGAGGGGAGGCAGAGAGAGAGAGAGAGAGAGAGGGGGGGAGGGGAGAATGTGGGGAGGGGAGGAAAAGAAAGAGAGGGAAGGTGAATGAAGAAAGAAAGGGAAATGAACAACGATAGTCGAAATAGAGAGAGAGAGAAAGATGTTAGAAGGAAAAGGGGAAAGAGCGAGGACAGGTATAGAGAGAGAAAGAAAACAACATTTGTGATATAAATCAAGGGCAAAAGGGAGGGGGGATGAAGAGGGCGAACAAATCGTCGTTTGAATGTTTCGTATAAGCGTACTTTTTAATAGTTACTCATGACTCTAGAGGTGCATTAAAGAAAATTAATAGTCTCGTCATTCCTCATTTAAACCCGGTTCCACGACCCGTCGACAATGCAAAAACTTACCACCCCATCCTCCCTCTCTCGAGAGAATGTCAACCATTAACATTCATCCTTGCCCCTGCCTTAAGTTTGATTACTTCCGTGTTTAAACCTAGATTCGAGCAAGGTTCACGACATCTTGACACAGAACATGCAATTTGCATTGATCAGTCCTGGAAAGAATACGCGCAACATTCCCTCCTGCCAGCGTTGTCTTCCATGATTAGTCTCCTCCCCAGGCGGTGTTATATAGATTCACACCCCCGTGTGGGTGGTGTGGTCTGTGACTGGGTCTAGTGCGGTCATGTTTAGTCGCCGTGATCAATAGTTCTAAATAAGCTTTCCACATATCTTCAAAAAGACGAGGTTAAAGAAATACATGTGCATTCAAAATGGAAATGTTCCCCTGGCTTTTTTAACCTATTTACACTTTTAGAAGGACGACAAAAAAGGATAGACAGGCGTGTACTAATCAAATTAACACTTTAGTTTTGGTCTAGTTACAAGTAAGACTCTAGAGCGCATTTTTTAAAGAGGAATACAAAGTCATGCAGTTCAGAAACATCTGGCAAGCAAATAGAAGAAAAATCTCTCCCCGCCCCCACATACCCACACACACCCACACACACACACGCACACAATGTTTTTTTTTTTATACATTTCCTGAAGCGTAACACCATCGCGACATCGGGTCTTACAACAGTTTGTAACAATTAAAAAGAACAACAACCAAAAACAAACAAATTAACAAATATAAGATCAAACGAAGACAACAAAAAATAATGTTGGAGGCGCGTTTTGCAAACCATGAGTGTGTAACTCCCCGCCCGTAATGCTGCCCCTGCTAAAACTCGTCGTCAATGTCCATATTTTGACGTGGACATTATTTGACCCCCCCCCCCCCCCAACCACTCAATACAGATGATGAGATATATTTAGAGAGAGAGAGAGAGAGAGAGAGAGATAAAGAGGGAGAGAGAGAGAGAGAGAGAGGTCAGGCATTACAGATACAGCCTTGAAAGGCGCCTTGTCATCTATTACGAAAAAGAAGATCGTACATTCAAGACGACATACAGATCGATAAGACGATTGAAGTTACCCTGCGAGGGGGTTGAACGTATATAGCACTCGAAATCATAAATCTCGCCGCACAGAAGAAGAAGTAAAAACAAAAACAAAAAAACACATGATAATTTCATTGCACAGAGCAATAACAACTTAAAACGATCCGCGTCTTTGAAAGTCAAGCCGCTGAACGCCTATCAGGATGACCATCGCCCCACCCGGGGGAAGTGTCGGGGAGGAGTTCGCTTTGCTTTTGATGATTTTTGTGCAAACATGCCGCCAGAAAAATGTCTTCGGTCATTACACCCCCACTTGTATAGTGGGTATATGTGCGTGCTTTTCAACGGTGGATGAATTTCGATCGGTATCTGACCTGTTATTCTCGATTGTAATATCGATTTATTTTGTGTGACGTCGTTTAAAATGTATCTTTTAAAAACAACTTAGAGAATGTAATGTTGTGAGAGAGCGGTGATATTTTTAGGTATATTATGTTAGCCAATTTTACCCGAGGAGCATTGGTTGAGAACCCGACATGACGTTTTGAACTTTCAGAGGTTTGGTAGACTGATCGCAATTTAAGCGATGGAAAAGTGGTTTTCTAGTGTTCACTCGAATATTATATTTAAGGTTCGACTCTAAGGCCCGTATTCTGAAGTCAGGTTTAACTTTAAACCTAGGTTTAAGTCTAGTCTAAGCCTCGCCTAACTCTCAGATTTAAACCTAGGTTTAATTTTGCGTTTCTGAAGTCAGGTTTAACTTAAACCTAGGTTTAAGCCTGGTCTAACTCACGGTGGAAAGTGTACACATATTTAAACCTGGGGTACACCTAGTTTAAGTCTGGCTTAAGTCAGGTCTAACTATTTGTTGGATATTCAGAGGAGATTCGAAGAAGACACCATTAAAAGGCATTACGACGAAATATTGCAAATAATTAGACCGGAGAGACCTCTTGTGGAAAGAAAAAAACCTTTCACAATCATGGCGACGATGATTTTTTTTGCATCGCTGTCGTTTTTTAAATACCAAACAAACAACGATTTGCACTAACTCCAACACTAAAGAGACGCACACATCGCTTGCGGATGAAAGTAGGCCTTGCGATTTTATGCCTTCAGCAAGTTTGAACATTAATTTGGATACTTCATTTGCTTATTGAATCTTTATGCCTAATAGTAATATTTTCTAAGTCTTAAGATTTTATGTTTTATATAAGATTGTGTGATTTGTATAGTACGACAATCCTTGAAACTAAAAAGTTGCCAAAGTAAATCAACACGTATCACTTTGTTGCAGAGGAAAACAAATATAGTAGCCCCATACCTTTAGTTTGACGTTATGCTCACGTAGTTTTGAAACTGTGAGTGCAATAGGCCTACACATTTTCGAATTGCGTCCCAACGATGTAAACAAATGCGAGTTAAAATAAAACTGTAGGCCTAAGGTTGAATTATAATTAAGAGTAAATTAATGAAGACCTAAATCTATATTTATAAGACAATCATGGATTAGTATAAACTATAATTAAGAGCCAACGAGTGTGTTAAGCCGGAACTCTAGACCTAGATCTAGTAGAGTTTTGGGTATAGTCTAATCCTACAATTTCTGCCCTAGATCTAGTCTAGACTCTAACTGTTAGACCGATTAGGCGCGCCTAGTCTATTAATATTATGATGTCAAAACATCCATAACATCCTAAAGATGCCCCGAAAGTCTAGATCTAACGTTAGATATCTAGATCTAGACTCTACTAGACCTAAATAAGATTAAAATGACTAAAAGAGAAATGATCACAAATACCTTCTTAATGCATAATAACTAGTCCAAAGTCAACATTGAAGCTCATATAATATGGTCGAATTTTAAGCGTTTTTTTTTTAGGACAATGCAATATTTCTAAACTGTGTGTACTTGTACGAATGAATGCGCGCACGATCGATGATATGCGCGCACGGTGACCAAGAAGGGGATCATGATACCCGAGGTATCCGATACCCGACACGTCGGTTCGAAAAAGGATTCCATTGTCCTAAAAAAAATAAAAAAAATCAAACAAATGAGCTTTAGCAATGTTGACTTTGGACTAGTTATTTTGCATCAAGAAGGTATGTTTAATCATTTTTAGTTTCTCTTTTAGTCATTTAAATCTTATTTAGAGCATTTTTATGATGTTCTAGAAGTTTTGACTAATCTTGGCATACAGAAATTGTAGAATCCTGATTTTTGTATTATTTATTATTCGTAAAGAACAATTCCACCTCGATTCAGACTTTTTCAGCAGTTTAACAATAAATCAAAGGGTAAAACAAAACAAAAAATCAGGTCATAACGTTCAATGGTTGCTTCGAAAGAGATTTGTTTGTGTCGAATATTTTGAATTGAAGTTATTAAATTTGCAGCACGAAATCCAGCTATAAAAAAATCCTATATCAGCTACCCTTGAATATTGATGAGCTGTACTGAGCATGTGCAGTAGAAGCAGACTACATCTCCATGGTAGTAAAACCTTGGCTTAACTTTAAACCTGGGTTTTAGACTTAAACCTGGGTTTAACTAAACCTGGCTTTCAGAAACTGAAATGATACTTAGACCTGAAGTCTGGCTTAGTTAAACCCGGGTTTAAAGTTAAACCTAGGTTTAACTAAACCTGACTTCAGAATACGGGCCTTAGGCTTTAGGTTAGAGTAAGCTACCCGTCACCCTGAAAACCGCTTGCAATTTAAAGTAACAGGACATTCTAAGGATTGAAAGACAGATAGAGAGACAGACAGATGGAGATGAGAAGAGAAGCATGGGAGACAAGAGAAAGGGGGAGGGATAGATGGAAAGATATACAGTTGGATATATAGATAGATAGATATTTGGATAGATAGATTGATGGGTAGATAGATAGATGGATGGATATATATATATAGCCTTGAGAGAGAGAGAGAGAGAGAGAGAGAGAGGGTGGGGAAAAGACAGACATACAGACAAAGCAATGAATGAATAACGAAAAATAATGAACAGATGCAAAATCAGAAAAGGAAATACTTCATAAAATAGGATGAGACAAAGCATGTTTTAGATCGATGACAAGAGAGAGACAAAGAGATAGCAGGAGTGGGGTGGGGACGGAACAAGAGAAAAAGGAGAGAGAATAAATACGATTGTAGATGGAGAAGAGAATGTACCATGTTCGTCATGTAAAGAGCCTATACAGCAACAGTGTCTCAGACTCACTGGGAAAAAACCGCAATACCCATGGTATTAAATAAACACTTAAAAACTTAGCAAGTGTTAGCTGCGGGAGTGTTTTAGCACCATCAATCATACATGAATCCACCACAAACTTTCGCGAGCAACCTTCGTGAACACTTTCTTTTCTTCTTTTCTTCTACATCTTCAAACACGATGCATAAGCCGCGTTTGCTATTTCAAGGATTTCTCTTTTCTTTTTTTCATTACTAAGACCACAACTATTTGTTCAAGTATGAAAATGTCACAACATGCATTACCTATCGTCTCAATGACACAGCCATGATCTTTTTAACACGCTCCATATGTAAAAGAGACCACTCGGCAACGCTCTTATGCTCTGTTCATACCGGTATATAATCCCTCTTAAAGCTACGCTTTGGGCTATATAGTCTAAATCATAGTTAGAATAATGTAAACATACCTAATGTCTTTGTGGACATGAATCTATATTCAGTATAAGTTATCAATGAAACGTACTTCAACCCCTCTCTTCTACTTGACTGAAAAAGATTGTGCAACTGTTGAAATTGCTTTTTTTGGTTTTTCTGTCCTTTTTTTTCTTCATTTAAAGTTTGTTTCTCAAGGTCCCGTAACCGAAAATGTTCGACGGGGTTTGTTTTTTAGTTTAGTCATTGAAAACAATACCTGAAGTGCTTAGGAAGTGATCTGACGGGATATTATCTATCAATTATTTTTGTCTTCCTCTTCTCTTCCTTCTCTCTCTTCTTCTTCTTTTTCTTCTTCTTCTTCTACTTCTTCTTCTTCTTCTTCTTTTCTTCTTCTCCTTCTCCTTCTTCTTCTTCTCCTTCCTCTTCTTCTTCTTCTACATTTCCGATTTCTTTTGCTCCTTCTCATCTGCCATTGTTATTCAAAAACAAATATTTCTGGTCCAACTCAAGAATCAATGTTTAAGATTCAATGTATAAAAGGAGGCGAAAGTTGCATATTAAAAAGCCAGTCATTTATGTTGTTAGTGATTGAATAGAATGTATATTGTGCAACAGAAATAAAAAATCATAAGATTACGGAAATCTTTATATTTAGCACTGCATACTGCCTGCAACCTGTAAACGACCTCAAAACGACCTTTTGCTTTTCCTCCTCAGTCTATCGTGCGCGTTTCTTTCACCACAGATATATTTCTATATCAATGGGTGTTTTTCATCGTAGAAAAAAAACGCACCTGGTTTGAGGGGACTCAACATTTCTCGCCGATTTTTCTTCTGGCGCTGACAGCTTAATTTGGAAATGAGATAACGGTATTATTTTGCCAAGCCTTCATCTCAGGAAATTACCTTGAGCGACAAAGCAGGCTATTAAAAAAATGTTTGCAACTCAGAGTGATGATAATGGGGATGTTACGACATTAGAAAAACTACATGAGGCTATAAATCAAGAGAGTGACATTATATGACACCATTAGTCTATTTCATTTATAAAAAAAGAGTGATTGAAATACTTGTTTAAGATTAGAAAAACAAGAAAATTGCATGTTTAATATCATATTGTAACGACGCCTGAAATACGCCTGTTATGGTTATCCGCCGTATAATTATTTTATGTATGTATTTGTATGTTGTGATAATTTTATACGGAAATAAACACAAACACATTTATAAATGCGATCGCACATACTTTCGAAAAATCAACTCAAGGGAAGACACTTACAATACCCTCTTGTGCAGCCCATAGAATAATGTTCACATTACGTAAAACGTCATTGTAATGGATAAGGCCATTGACATTGCCCTAGGTTGTTTTCGAAAGTCTTTGCGATCGTGCTTTCACCTTTCTTTTGTATATAATTGCTCAATAATTCGGAAATGAAATCATTGATTTGTTTTGCGCTTTGAAAGAAATGAAATGTTCAGATGTTCAACTGCTATAGGCTAAAAACGCCAACCTTCTCGTCAATTATATAAAGGTTCGCTGCATTATAAAGGTTCGCATCATTACTCAAGTTTCATTGGGTAAATGACCGTGGGCACGGCTCTTAAGCATATTATGTTTTCCATTCTTCCTAAAGTAACTCGACGGATGTCGTTACATCACATAAAAAGAAGGGGTCCACATATATCCTGAATAACTATACAGGTGTGTGACACAACAAGCTTCAACCCTTTCTTAGGCATGGACATGACTATGGCAATCGGCTAAAGCTTTTAAGCAATGAAATAATTACGATAACATGACATTCGACCGAAGGGCAAATCGATTTGTAATTCAGACATTACTTATGTTATTAGGTCCCTTTTTGAGCCATGATATTTTTTCTAAGCCCTCAGGATCACATACTGCCCGGGTTTTCCTCCATTGTATACATATGTCCTTTCCCCCCTTTTCTTTTCCTTTCTTTTCGTTGATTTTCTTTCCTTTCCTTTGTATTTCCCTTTCCCCCTCCTTTATTCATCTTTTTCAACTAAAAAAAAAAAATAATGATATCCGGAGTGCTATGTCACGAAATATTTGTTCGCGACTTCGATCTGATTGAACTCTGGTTGAATTCTAATGATGGCATGTTTTTTTTTATTGAAATCATAAGTATTCTTCAACGTTTTCACCTGTAATCCATTGAATTCACAATATATTACATCTACGAATGCTATCAAAAAGAGTCATGAATACGTATTTTCCTTCAAGATTGCACAAAACATCGTTTAGATGCAAATTGTGATCCCCACAGGGTGATGACCTCGGAAGTCCGTTTCGTATTTGTTGTATTAAAAATCAAGGTTTTAAAGAAATGTTGTCAAACGGCTGCCAAATTCAGGTATCATTACGTCCTGGTTTCATGACACTAATTCGCCTGCGTGTTTGTCGGTTGGCTCTAACCATTTCCGGAAGATAACTTCCGGGACAAGCCTTCGGCCAAGTTCTCTTAGGATTGCCTCCATCGGACGTTATGCACCAAGGACAACTGTCACTTCAGACGGTTACAACCCCCGAAGCCACCCATCCCCAAACACCGTCCATCATAAACCTGATATGTCTAATTAGTCAGGAAGTGTAATGATTGTACCGATTTCCGCGGACATTGCAAACTCCCTGTTTGTCAAGACAATGTTTTAGAGACAATTTTCGTTGTGATCAAATTGATTGTTGTTGTTGAGATTAATGGCGTTTCCATCATCATTGGATGATTTTCGCCATATTGAGGTCATGCACTAAGCATACAAGGCTTAAAGGGGTTGTAGCTTGGCAAATACTGGCTAACGCCATCTACATCTTCTTTTGGACAACTGCACGTAAACTAATGGACTAGGATAACGGTACTCTATATGGCCAGCGCGCTAGCGTTCGCATAATAGACCGAAGTTCTCCTCACGCTTTGGTTTTGCGTATATTGCACGCACGTGAATGCTGCGGTCGCGTCGTCCGTAATCGTTACCCGATTGGCCCCGAGTCAGGCCACGGGAAAGACACGTATGATATGATATACAGTAGATGGATACAAACAAGTTTCTGCAACCGTGTTGCGTGAGAAGAAAACAAAATCAGTTTTGATGTGGATATTGTGGTGATTGCCTGGGGTAATTATCCCGATTGGAAAGATTTATTTCATATAGCCGAAATATTCATTGACCTATCATTGTCTATTAATTAATGTAAACATACTTGTACGTGTAATAGAATGGCCATAATTCATGTACAAAAAGTTTTTTCTTCTATGATTGTATATCGAAGAAGAAACTCATAAAATGAAAATAATCGCTCTTCCAAAAATCAAACAAACAGACAAACAAACTAACTTTCTCCCCGTTTCCGCCTACGCTTTACCATAGCGTATTATACTTTGGTAAACAGCGCATGCACATCTGGACAATGTACACAAGAAACAAAATCTACACTTGAATTAGTGAATGAATTGTTTGAGATCTCATCACCATGAACAATCGCCTCCGCATAAATCCCTTCCTCTTGATTACCAAGTTACACCAGAAAACGCCACCAGACACTCTGCTCCTCCATCAATTAGCTACTTAACCTCCGATCGGCAGCAATATTTGATTCCACTCCGAGTACCCAAGTCGCAATCGTGATGCATTGTGGGGCATGTACTGGAGGACAGGTGGTGGGTTCGCTGGGGCGTAGGGTTTCAACTTGGCGTGATTGTATACGCATTTATTACCCGGCGCATGTCATCTTTGGCCCGGAGCAGCAAATGATAGATGTCTCCGGCTTCCGCTTTCCGCTCTTACTATATGATGGAAACAATTCAAGTCTCCTACCCGCCCCCTAGTGATTGTGTGTCATGATTGTTTGTGTACACTCATATTTCTTTACTCCACTGAATATTCATAGGACGTTGTTGACCAACAAGATGTACACGGAATCATAACAAAGTTTTATTCCTAAAATAAAAAACAGAACATAAAATACTACTAAGTGTAAAAATATGTATTCGCTTGTAATGTTTCCAAAAGAGAACGGATGCCATTTTCATTTGCTTATTATTCTGCTATCATAAAATGTTCATGCTTTGTGTTTTTTCTGCGCTCGAATGTAGTTCTACAAAAAGTCATACGTTCAATTATTATGTTTCACCTTTTACCGGATTCTAGTCTTCCCTATAAATACACGTATATAAGGTTAACCAATATTAGGAGATGAAAACGATGCTAAAATTACTGAATAAAAGATGCAATTGTAAATGGACGAAAACATTTGGATCGTATCAGACGTACATGGACAATGATGAAGTACGTTGATTGCGATGTGGCATACGCTTTCGATTCCTTACACGGAAAGCCATAGATAGGGTCTCCTCAGTGCTATACTGAAGTTTATCACGTGCACTGAGTTCATATTGATGGAGATATTACATGTCAGTATCCTAGCCTACACAAGCACAGGGACAATAGTCCTGTGGCGCCGAAGGGTCACTCTATTACGTTAACTCTAGCCGGGTATATATCCAGCTTAATCAAAGAAATTGATTCAAAATGTCAAAATATTTCTTTATCATGGATTTCATTCGGCGGATGCAACCCCCCCCCCCCCCCCCCCCCACCCCCATCTCTCGCCCCGGGTAACAGAGCACTGTACAATGGTTGCTAGGCTACCGTACATCTGTAAAAGCAAAACTACCCAAGGGTTTACACGAGAGTAACACTGGCTAGTCAGGTAATGTTTTGTCATTTTGTTTTTATAAGACTCAAATAACTAATGCTGCCAAGCGAGCAAGATTTTATTATCAGAGTAGGGTCAGAAGTAGGTGCTGTAGTAAGTGGGAAGTATTTAGTGAGAGCATATGCAATTTTTAGCCTAATTTTTGCGGTGCTCTTACCTTTGCTAACATTACACACACAAAAAAAAAAATCATATATGTTTAGCTATTAAAGCACTTTTATGTTTTCTCCCCTACCTTTCTCTCTATTTCTCTCTCTTTCTCCCTCTCTCTCTCTCTCTCTCTCTCTATATATATTTATATCTCTCTATGTGCTTACCTGCAGAATACATCCACATACTCACCCACACCTGCACACACTTACTATCCCCACAAAAGCCTCGCGCCTCTCTCTCAAATGCTTCCTGTGTGAATGCGTGTGTGCGTGCGTTTGTGCGTGGGTGTGTTTAACTGCAGAAAACATCCACACACTCACCCACACCTCCACACACGCATGATCCCCCCAAAAGCCTCTCCCTCTCTCTTCCTAACTTTCTGTGTAAATGCGTGTGCGTGCGTGTGCGTGTATTTGTGTTTACCTGCATAATACATCCACACGCCCACCCACACCTGCACCCAATCATGATCCCCAAAACAGCCTCTCCCCTCTCTCTCCCTTGCTTTCTGCGTACATGCGTGTGTGTGTGTTTGTGCGTGATGTGTGCGTGTGCGTGTATGTGTGTTTACCTGCATAATACATCCACACGCCCACCCACACCTGCACCCAATCATGATCCCCAAAACAGCCTCTCCCCTCTCTCTCCCTTGCTTTCTACGTACATGCGTGTGTGTGCATGTGCGTGTGTGCGTGTGTGTCTTTACCTGCATAATACATCCACACGTCCACTCACAACTGCACCCACTCATGATCCCCACAAAAAGATCTCCCCTCTTTCTCCCCCTTGCTTTTTTGTTTCTCTCTCCCTCCCTTTCTTTCCCTTCTCTCTCACTGTCTCCTCCTCTCTTCCTTCACTTCTTTCTCTCTGTTCCCCTGTCTTCTCCTCTATTTTCCACCCTCTAATTTCATTCTCTCTCCTGTCACCACCCCCTTCTCGTAAACAACTCAATTAAAACAATTATTTGTCAATCACAGTCATGTACAGTAAAGTCAGCTACATGTAGTACGTATGCACATCGTGGTTACACGAGTTGCATGCTAGAATGTAATTAGCAAACCCAAAGACAACAACATGCCCTTTATACCACCCCGCAATTAAACATAAACTGAAAAATAGCAACTCCTCTTTCTGTCCCTTACGGGTAATAAATATCCTGTCCAATTTTCTCCTGTTTGCCCTTTAAACACCTCTCCTATTCTCTTGAAATAGATGCCATCTCTCTTAACATGAGGATTTTAAAAGTGTGAAACAAACGTAAAAGTCCCTGGCGCCTTTTGCTGCAATGAGCCCAAAAAATATTTCTGTAAGATCTCATTTTACTTCCGAACGTTTTGAACGTAAAGACTCGTGTGCGACAAAGTGTCTCATAGCATTATGATGAACAAAAGATGACGATACCGCCGAATGAAAATAAATATGGATCCATAATGAAAGTGCAGATTGAATTCGAATATGGAAACCCCTACGATGCCCGTATGCGCCATAACCACACATGTGATTTTGAACCAATTCTGTCTTGACGGAGTGTATGTACAGTTCGAATATTGGGAAAATTTGAAACCTTCTGGTAGACTACAGTGAAATCAGACTGTTTTGTAAAGAGCGATTGACACACTTTGGAAGGAATGTTCAGATTCCTTTTCCATAGTACCTACATGGAATATATTTGGAACGAACATAATGATCACATTTTAATATCATTGTTTTTTAAAACATTTTTCTGTTGTATTCCCAATCTACAACGGTTTGTTATTTAAGGTAAACAGTACTGTACACATAATTGGGAGAAATGAGGCGCAAATTTCTCATTTTCGATCTTATCTATTTTACGAGGGTATAGGTTGCGACGTGTGTGAGTTCATGTTTTGTATTTTTCAATGAAATACAAGGGAAAGGAAAATTCAGTAGATCGGCAGCATTATTGTCTAAAATTTGGTCAAATCTTTGGTTTCTCGTTTATATCATCACACCGATTTGTTCTTGTAGTGCGAGAGAAAGAAAGAGAGAGAGAAAGGGGGGAGAGAGAGAGAGGGGGAGGGAGAAAGAGAAAGAGTGAGAGTGAGAGAGGGTATAAACGAGAAATAGACTAAGGGAGGGTCAATAGGATCGAAATAGATAGACATACCGACTAAGACGGGTACGAAGAAGGAGGGATAAGAGAGATAGAGGGGGAGTCGGTTACTATGGTGATAGATATCGGGACACAAAGGGAAAGAGATCAAGAGACATATCAACATTAAGTGAATCATGACTATAGTCATGGCCGAGCAAGATTGCAAACTGCTTTAGCGATTGGAATGGGACTAGTAGATTGGGTTCGATTGGGCAATTGCTCCATTTGATGGAGATCAATAACGACCCTCAAAGATGAAATCGGGATTCTTTGAACTACTGGCTGGTGGCACTTTGTTGCTATTTGAATGCGAACATCCTTAGGGTATGGTGGCCCTGAAGGGACATCGCGAATAGACTAAATCGTGAAAAATTGGCGATAAAATTCATGATATCGTCAATTTTATCGTGAATAATTGACGATAAAATTCACGATATCGTGAACTTTATCGTGAAAAGTTCACAATAAAGTTCACGATAAAATATATATTATATATAT
Source organism: Strongylocentrotus droebachiensis (assembly GCA_035222895.1). NCBI lineage: Eukaryota > Metazoa > Echinodermata > Echinoidea > Camarodonta > Strongylocentrotidae > Strongylocentrotus > Strongylocentrotus droebachiensis. The sequence continues at coordinate 65,754 of JAVYIG010006022.1, read as the reverse complement.
ATAAAATATATATTATATATATATAAAATATATATTATATATATATAAAATATATATTATATATATATTATATATTATATTATATAATGTATATTTTATCGTGAACTTTATCGTGAACTTTTTTCTCCTGGCTGGGGCAGTACTCTGACACGTGACTGAAGAATAGTACAAGTTGCCGATAGTCATTAGGGACTTTTAGAATGAGGAGACGAGAACACGACGTACGCCGACTGATCATGCGTGTCAACGTACTCAACTTCCCATGTTGACTACAATTAGGAATCTTTTAGATTGCACTCGACGATATACATGCATGCAGGAAGTAACACTATGAATTACATGACAGACAAAGAAAGAGGACAAAATATACAGTTCCTCATTCTACCCTCAACAATAGGCCATTTTCTTAATGTAACCAAATTTAATGCATAGGTCTTTGTGAAGTGCCTCAATACAAATTATTTCATTCACCTGATAGGAATAGTAGTATTTCAATAGTCAGAATGCAACTGCATATATTAAGTGTTGCTAGGTAGGTTAAGCCATAATGTTTGTCCAACGTGGCAACAACTAATGTATGCAGTTAGGATTCTGTCTAATGAAATACTATTATTCTTATCAGGTGAATGAAATAGTTTGTATTGAGGCACTTCACAAAGACCTATGAATTCAATTTGGTTACATTACGAAAATGGCCTATTGCTGTGGTAGAACATCCCTTCACTGCTATTATGTAAAAATGTGTAGAACAGGTGAATATGCATGTGACACTTGTTCTACACATTTTTACATAATAGCAGGGAAGGGATGTTCCTTTGTCTACCTGAGGAACTGTATATTTTATGCGCACGCGGCATATACTAGTACCGTACTAGATTTAGGAAAATCAAGGTTGACGCATTCTCGATCGCCGACTGAGACGACGTGACGCATGCGCAGTGCCTTAAAAGGACGTCACACGTTGCAGTCAAAGCTGTAAACGTGCAAATCTAAAAGTCCCTATTATTTGGAGGTTGAAGACGACTTGTGACGAGACGTTTTAACCTGTAGATCTAGATCTACTTCTACGAGTTTTACCATGATTTCTGTGAAAATGGTAGGTTTTAACTTTAAATTATGATTTTCGTTGTATTTTATCTTAGGTTTATCTTTAGGTTTTCTTCCAGGAAAGCTTAGACGTTTCATTAAATTGTTAGAGAAAGAAGACGATTCGTTGCACCGTTCTCGACTCTTAATCCTTTTTCTTCCTACGTCCTCTTCCTTTCTTCTTTTTTTCTCTCTTTTTTTTTTTTTTGGTCGGCGTTTTTTTTTTTTTTTTTTTTTTTTTTTTTGGGGGGGGGCGACCGCCCCCACCGCCCCCCCCCTGGCTTCGCGCCTGTATCGGCAACTTGTACTATTCTTCAGTCACGTGTCAGAGTACTGCCCCAGCCAGGAGAAAAAAGTTCACGATAAAGTTCACAATAAAATATAAATTATATAATATGATATATAATATATATATAATATATATTTTATATATATATAATATATATTTTATATATATATAATATATATTTTATATATATAATATATATTTTATATATATATAATATATATTTTATCGTGAACTTTATTGTGAACTTTTCACGATAAAGTTCACGAAATCGTGAATTTTATCGCCAATTTTTCACGACGAAATTGACGATATCGTCAATTTCGTGAATTTTATCGTCAATTATTCACGATAAAATTGACGATATCGTGAATTTTATCGCCAATTTTTCACGATTTAGTCTATTCGCGATGTCCCTTCAGGGCCACCATATTAGGGAGTCCAAGATTGAAAGAAAATACAATCAGAAAATAATACTGCATGAAACAGGAGATGGGAAGAAGAGAATGACCTCCAGGAGGCTGAAGGAGAATGTATTTGGTGGTGGTGATGGTGGAGGTGGAGGTGGAGGTGGAGGTGGTGGTGGTGGTGGTGGTCACACTTTAATCTCAGCCAAATTTCCTGTTGTACCCTATGAAGTTCATCTCTAATGTATATACAGTGCGTCCCAGAAAAAACGAAACCGAGAAGTATCGATGTTTTATCATAACTTAATCACAACCATAATTAATGAATGATACATATTTGGAAAGCTTAGAGTCTCTTCTTTCAGTTGATGCTACTCACGTGATGCATATTTCAATTGACAAAAGACTCCGTTTCGTTGACAATCAGCCGTAGACGAGAGTCTTCATGCATGACTGATTGCCAACGAAACGGAGTTAAGTCTTTTGTCAAATCTGCTTTTTGCTACGGCAGGCACCCAGTGAAAACGAATTCGTTTAATAAAATTATGGAAATGCAAGCACTACTTTAAACAAACAGAACTTTGTTATTCCTCGCTCATTTTTCCTGATTGAGGTGTCATATGAAAGGGCAGAAACTCAACTTTCTAGAAATGTGAATTTTTCTTCGAAATTCAGATACCGCCCGCCAAATGTATTTTTGGTTTCCTTCCTTCAAATTGCTTTTAATCACTCATGCGTGAAATATGAATCATCTGAGTAGCATCAACTGAAAGAAGAGACTCTAAGCTTTCCAAATATGTATCATTCATTAATTATGGTTGTGATTAAGTTATGATAAAACATCGATACTTCTCGGTTTCGTTTTTTCTGGGACGCACTGTATAACCTCTACGGTTGAAAACTGTTTTCATTACATTGAATTTGTCTGTTATGTGCTTTAGTTTAACAGTTTCAATTTTAAAAAGTTCTACATATTATTGTATTATCAGCTTTAATATGTACAGCGCCTATAAAGCATATAATATGCTTGATTGGGCTTAGCGCTTTATATTAAGTAGCCACATTTATCATTATCAGCATTGCCAATATCTTTGACCCGGCTGGGTAAAATTAAGATAGCTTTACACGGTTCTCACTTTCACCAAAGAGATACCACAGTTGCTTTTACATCACACAAATAATCTCACGTTGTGGTATTATTATTGTATTGTGGTACTTGCAATGAAAACAGAACAATCGAAATACTGAACAACATGACCTAGCCAAACAAAATGATGACACAAACCAGACACAGTTCTGTCGAACTGGCCTTTAAAGCAAATCACTTTGGCTTTCACTTTTCATCTTATCCTCGACGAAAAAGGGCAAGAGAATTGGGAGTATGAAATGCATTTTTCAATTTCCATATCTCCTTTACACGGACTCCGATTTAAAGTAAAACCTTTCGAATAGTGTCTTCTATTGATTTTGTGAATTTCACATAGAGGTTCGTTCCCACTACCGTACATTTGTAAATTCAAATTCTTTGTTATAATGCTTTCGCAGTTTTTTCTCTTGATAAATCACCACATCTCAAACTAGGCGGTGTCACACAGAGGCCCAAAATCCGGATTTTAGTTATCCTCTTAATTTCTGTCTGTCATCAATTATCCCATTAAAAATCCTCTAACGAAGCAAGAAAATTCTCTCTTCAAAGGATTTTTCAAGGGATTTTTTAAGGGATTTTTCTGTGTGACACTGCCTACTGTCCCCTTTTCTTAATTTTCCTCCATAGTTTTTCAATAGTTTATTGAATCTCATCCTTATTCTAAACCGTATTAAATATTGTAACAGAGTAGATGGTGCATCTTTTCTGTCTTTCCCTCTATTCCTTCTTCTTCATCATCTCAGAGGGAAAATAAGAGAGAGGGAGAGGGGGGGGAGAAACAACTGTATCCCAATTGATTTGGGTTAATGGTATTAAACACACTTGACATCAAAATTTAGTGCAAACTTTCAATCTACTACCTTTGGAATATGAGGGCTTTCATAATTATGTACTTTCAAATAGTAATATCACAAATGAGGAAAGTTACAAAATATTTTTCTTCTTTACCAGAACTCAACCTTCTCTTTAAAGATTGAAATCTTGCACGAAGCTAGAGTACATTTTCGATCCCCTCTCGAACATACTTCTACATGGTTGGCCACATGCATGTATATTCTCTCTTCGACAACGGGAAAAGCCCATTTGGGGATCATTTTTCATCCCTTTTCCCTCCTTGTTGATGCGTTCTGTGCCTCTAGAGGGTATTACACCACGCCATTTCTAGGGTTTGAGGATCATTATAGTGCACTTTTCTTTGCCGTCGTCGTCCATGCATTCATCTCTATCAGGTTCTGAAATGATTACGTCTCCAAAGAATTGGAGACTTGAGGATAACAGCTTTTCTGGTTATTATTTCACTGGAAAATACAGGGGGTTAGGGAATGTAATGGACTGTATTAATGCAGAAGCTTATTTGGAAGTTCCTTGAAAGATTAAAAAGAGTTTGATGTTCTGCAACTACAGAATTTCGATATTACCATCATAAGTGTTCAGATGTGTTAAATAATTAAGGCTGTCAACGATTCTTTTTAGAATACATTAAGCATTTTTAAGACGGTAATTTAAAACTTCTATCTCTCTCTCTCTCTCTCTCTCTCTCTCTCTCATCTCTTCTTCTCTCTTCTTCTCTCTTTCTCCTGATCTTGGAAAATACACTGTGTAACGGCAAATATTAAACATTCCGAATCTGTGGTTTATTTAAAACACCCATTTTCAAAGTACATGGAGCTTCCAGTAAGTTAATCTCATTTTAAAAAACATTTCATTATCTGTTTAAAGTTAACAACAAACTGATCGCTCCCCCAAAAGCAGTGATTACATTAAGAACTAAATAACAAGCATTTGATGCATGTAGTGTGTATGATTTGTCTCTTTTTCAGTTTCATTCTTTATTCTTCCATTGACGATATCGATTTCTACGAAAAGATAGCAAAAACAATTCCCAACAGCCTCGTAGAGGGACTCAAATTTGAGAGAGAGAGAGAGAGAGAGACGGGGGCACATAGAGGTAAATAACTTTGTTTTGAAAACTATCTGGATATCACTTTTTCAAATGTGTCCGTCATTTTTTAAACGATTGAGGTTTGATTAAAATGCGCTTTCATTATAACTACTAAAATTTAAGGGAAAAGCAAATTCAATCTGAAAGATAAGCTTGAGTTCTGGTAATGATAAAACATAAATTGTCACAGAATCCAATAAAACTAACACTGAATTTTTAAGATTACAAATAAATGACTTGCGCCTAAGGATTTTGGTAGAAAATGTACAGGGGCTGAGTAATGAGCATAGCAAGATAAAAGAACCAAGAAGGTACATGTAGGCCCGACACCATGCGCTTAACACAGGTCACTATGTGCAAATGAGAGTTGTGGTTTCCATTGAAGATGATTTCCAGCAAGTTTTTGTGAGTTTGTTTTCATTTTACTGGTTTCAACATTCAATCTACTGCGGGATAAAGAATCCAGAATTAATTATAGCCATGTTCTCTCGACATACGATGCCCATACATAGCTCAAGATTAGCTTTACGTCAGCTCAAGCACATGGGTACGGCGATCGGAACGAGAGTACATGAGTAAACATGACGAGGGGATAAAGCAAATGGGAGACAAACAAATCTAAAGATATGAAGATTGTCAAGGGACCGGAAATGCGATAGTTAAAACAATCAATTCTGAAATCTCTCTTGAAAAGCGAATGTTTGTTTCGTTTGACTTTTGAATGTCATCTAAGGTTTTTGACTTTTAAAGTGAACAGCCTATTATCATAGCATATTTACTTATGTATTTATGAGTTTGCTTGTTTCAATAGTTTAATTATTTTTTCAGTTCGCTAATCAAAAAGCAGGATAATTAATTTAGTATCAAAACTGGTCTTCTAGAAGCACTTTTGAACAAAGTGTACAGAAGATATTAAATCCTTCGATTATGGTTTTCTTGTCAGACCATCATTTGAACATTGTTCATCAGTCTAAGAACCCCACAATCCAATGACCTCATATTCCGAGTTGAGACAGTGCAAAGAGGGGCCTTTTGATTTGCCAAGATGGCAACGGCAGGCAAAGTAGTGTTACTTCCATGTTGAAAGATCTTGGATCGAGTACACTTGCTGAAAGGAGCAGCTAGACTAACTACCTTCTTCAAAGCTTATGAAGGGTACCTCACCGTTCCAGTGCGGGATCTGCTCCACCCTGTTACTCGTTTAACCAGATGATCACACTAAAAGTCTTTTTATATTGTAATTAGTTCAAGCAAATATCAAATATTCATTCCTTCCGCAAAAACTCGCAGACTGGAATTCATTTTCACCATCCATAGCGAACATTACAATTCCTGACCTATTCAAGGGTTATGCTCAATTGCATTTGTAATGGTATCATTTGATTCCTTTCACGTGCACACCCAGTCCGACTCGTTTTACGCCACCAGGAGTGTTGGACCGTATTATTGTCAGATTAATCACGCTATCTACGCCCATGCATAAACATGCAATTATCATCTTTTCTGCATCCTAGCATCCTAGAAACTGATTTTAATTCAAATCTAAAGAGACAACACCACTCGGTATAGAGTAGTGCAAACATGATTGGACATAAAATGTCTCTGTCTGATAAAATCATCTGGCAACATTGCTCTTAAGCACTTTCGCTAACACCCCCGTGGAATACGAGAAACTGAAAAAAAGTTCCAGACATTGCACTCCAACGATGCCCTCTGTGATAAACGCATTTCGATCTTGTCACTATCCTTTGAAGACCAAGGTCATCATCTTGGTCATCTTCTTCTTTTCTAGCATATTTAAAGCAATTGTTGGGGACTAGTAAATAAATAAAATAAGTTGCGATAGGCCTACTTCTCTTTATATAAAAACATATTCTTCACTCGGTTTATTTTAGTTCTTTAATTATGGAAGAATATCAAAACTGCATGGCACATGAAAAGGGATACTCTTCAAATCCCTCAAAATCGAAATAAGAATAGATATCGCTTTTAAGTTTTTCCCAATACTGTATGCCAGATTATATTTGGTGTGATCCCATATACCCATATCTGCGTAAACTGCTTTTCACATGTTACGATTTCAAGCAAGAATAAAGCCAACGTGTTATGAATTTGAGGATTCCAGGGCCCTATATTAACTCATAGCCTGCCATGAGGCTGCGTGCACGCTATTGTTACGCTGCTTCTTGCGTGCTAGCAAACATTCGTAATAGCAGTTATTGTTCATGCCCATTGGACTGTGCCTAGTGTTTTGCACGCGCTATCGTTAGTACCATCGCGTTAATCCGATTATCTCGTTATAAATCTGGCACTGGGGGGATTAGCCCTGTGGCAGGATAAGAGTTAAACAATTCCTCTCATTAACTGAATATTTAATATTCATTTAAACAACGATGAGTAAGAAAGATTCTTTTTAAAATACAAGCGCAGGACCAGTACTCAACATTAGCAAGAGGAACCTTTAAAGTGAAGTCTGAGGAAGTTGTTGTCGTGATTGAGGAATAAAGAATACAAAATATCAACCCGCAAACATAATATGGAGAAGAAGGAAAAAGAACAATATACACTCTGACAGTTCAGAACTTTTCTCGAACATTTTCAAAAGCAAATATCCAAAGAAATTAAAACTCATTTTGATGGCTGGAAAAATCGGGATCGATCACTCGCCCACGCCTATAGTTTTGTCAATCCCATGACGCCTCCACATCTAGACTGTAATAGACACCAAATTCTGATTACTGAATTGATATCACGAATTTCGTGTCATATTCCTCTGACACCTTTACATTTCGACCTCGTCAGATTGACAGCCCCTCCCCATCGACTGCCAGACCTATTAGAGCAGTCAATTCAAAGAGAAAAATATAATAACATAATATTTCATTACGTCCAGTTCGTTACTTAAAAGCTATTACGGTACTGCGATCGACAGTATCATGATTCTCACCGCAAATATAATGAATTATTGATAATGATGATTTAATTACTTGCTGGTTGGTTACAGCCGTTTTCCTCATTGAATGTTCGTGAGATTTGGTTAAGAACTGTCAATTGAAATTTACATTAAATAATGTTTTTGTGGGGAGTGGGTCAAGCGTAACTTTAATTATATCAGTTTCAACATAGTTTATATTTGTATGATTCATGGTAGTTGTTCATACATTATAATGAAGGTATTCGTAAACATAAAGTAATATCCTTTGACGTTCGATTTAAATTGAGTATTTACGTTACCCCTGATACAATGTACATTATGCATGTATATTGGTCATTTACACTTTACTGGACCCAGATCTCACCCCTTTACATTCTCAAGAGTAAAACAGATACAGAGGGAGAAGGAGGGAGGGAGGGAGAGAGAGAGAGGGAGAGAGAGAGAGGGGAAAAGAGGGAGTGAGAAGAGAGAGAGAGAGCAAATTTGTTAACATTTTCTATAAACCATTTGTACAATGTATATTCTGAAAAAGAATGAGTTTTTTTGTTTTGTTTTAAATAATTTTAGAACGGTGGCATACTTCAGCCAATGGCTGTTCTTCAGCATGGCCGTGCATTCAGAGTAGAAATAGAGAGACTGATAACGTTACGTGGGCTGTAATTACATTTTTATTGAAGAAAAACAACGTCATAAAAAAAACTGATTTCATTTTTTCTTTTTGATAAATGAGCATTATAAAAATATAGTCTATATTTATGTAAATGAGTTGTCTACCTACGCTTTATATTTTAGATAAATTGAAAGAAGATTAAGTTTGAGTAAAGGGTTAAATTAGAAGGTTATCCCGCTCTTTTGATAAATCCTCCCCCTGATCATTCTATTCATTTATATCCAAAAGGAAATTCAAATTACGTTGTTATAGCCAGGAGATTGAAGTGACCTAATATTATGAACCATTTGAAGGTATATATTTTATTTTAAGCTGAATGCCGACCTTTTCCCCCGCATATAACTTTGATATTGAGAAGTGAAAAAAAGAAGTTAGAATTTAGTTTAATTAACGTATTGAATTAAATTAGATTTCACTCCTTGTTATCTTGGTAGTAACAATATTCTTAGCTTCATGTCATTTTATTCAAAATATTAAACTGTACCCTATATGAAACCGAAGTGTCCCTCTTACGAACAGTACTGCTTGTCACAAAGCAATTTTACGAAACCAGCTGTGCAGTGGTTTCATCCTCTCATATTGATCGAGATGTAGACAAAGGTATCGATGTTCGTCACATATTTGACATAGATGCAGAATAAGGTTTCTTTTGTCCATGTTATATCAAGATGTTTTTTAATGTTGCAAGGGGTTTACAACTTCGAATTTAGATTTAAATGCTAGTGCAATTATGTTGTAAAAGCTAAATTGGAAATTCAAATTCGCATTCTGTAAACTAAAAGTCGATTTGAATAGAATTATTTGCAAAATTGAAATACGTAAACCACCATAATACCACACCTGAGAGGACAGTAACATGGGTACGGGGTTAATGGAGGGGCACTTCTGTAGGTGCCCCTCCCACATTATATGGCGGTAAATAGGAGGATAATAAACTTACTGAAGTAGGAGATAGAGGAACATCAAAATAAAAATGAAGGGATCGCCTCTCACACCCCTAGTGGATGGCCTTGCTAATTTGCAATTCATCAACCGGCTAAGACACGTCCCCCCCCCCCCAATGATGACAATGCCCCCCCCCCCATTATTGTCTGGCCCATTCTACGCCCCTTTTAGGGGCGTTTTTCGAATATATCCCTAGCGTAATTAACAGATTTCTATACTGGATGATTAATGTGTTATATTTAGTTTTTTATGCAAATTTGTCTTTCCTCTCTGTTTTTTTTAACCAAAACCAAAATTATGCATGATAGTGCGCATGTTCTTGAACAATCTGATGTTGAGGAGTCGATAGCTTTGGCGAAATTCATGTGGCACAATTTTGTGAATCCCCTAACCTATTATGAAACCTAGATACGTTGGCCTCATTTTAGGCAAATTACGACAACAAACTTCGACAATATGACGAAGCACAGGAATACGCTTCAATGATTTGTTTGTTTCTTCTTGTGAAATTCAGTTCCCCAAATAATCAGCGGTTTGATGATTTAAATTTATGAGATATTTGGAAATCAATAGTATCCATCACTTTTATTTATTTAGTTAATCTTATCTGTTGGTTTTTCAAGTCTGTTTTCGATCCTTCATTGCGGTTACTGTCATTACCAGAAATGGAATTAGAACTGGTTTTGAATAAGTTTTTGTTTAATGTAACTACAGTATCTCTCTAAAATACTATATTTACACATTTAAACCTATTTTTTCGTAATCTGTTTGGCCTAGAAAAGTCAGTAGCCATGGTAGTATAGAGTTTATTGAGCAGAAGGGAATTGCTTGGGGAGGTTTTTTATTTTTTTAAATTTGCAACCAACATGAAGGGAAGTATTTTGCAAAGAGAAATACGAAACAAATTCCTTCTGACTTTTTAAAAATCTTTTTACTACTATCTGTCTTTCTCTCCTCTCCCCATCACTCTCCATCTTTCTATTTACCTAAGTATGTATGTTTGTCTGTCTCTCTGTCTTTCTGTCTCTCTCTCTGCCTTCTTCCTCCTCCCTCACCCTCCTCCATTCCTCTCTATTTCTCGCTTTCTGTCTCTACCATGACAATACAGCGATGGGTACTGAAGATACAAGGTAACCTGAAACCCGTAGCTACATCAGAGGGGATTCTGTCTACTTAAAAAATTCCGGCCATCCTTCGGTAATTGTTTAAGATAAAGAGCACATAAAAGCTTTGACATAATTACATACAACAAGTCTGACCTTCAATGCTATCGACGGTCAAGTACGTCAGGAAAGAAGAAGAAAATAGAAAACAAAAGGGAAAAACAAAATAAGCTCCGACTTTGATCGTGATGTATGTTGACTTCGAGAGTTTGATATAGGAGCAAAATATTCGTTTACATATACGAATGATATTTGTAATAAGTGAAAGGTAAATTAATGTGCTTACTAATACTAAGTAATAATTATTATTTGACATCGTGCTCGTACCATCGCTATTTTCATAAATTCCCTTCTTTATCCTCTATTTCCATCTATCATATTCTTGTCAAAGAGCATACTTATAAAAGAATGCACTCCCACTCCCAGCAACTACATGTATATTACGACAAACGGATTAATAATGGGGATTGACCTTTCAAAACTTGACAATTTACATCCTAAAGTGATGTAATAGGTTCGATCCGGAGCCATCATGAAACTCCCACGTATTCGTTCCTCTTTAGATTATACCTGTTTGATTTGTGACTAAAAGGATGATTCCTTTATAAGGTAATATATATGCAAATGTGATGCGCGACGGCTCAATGGTAGAGCAGTGATCTCGTACCAGGTAGGTCCCGGGTTCGAAACCAAAGTCGATGCTCTAGTGCTCTTTGGTAAGGCATTTAGGGACTTTCAGATTTGCACGTCGACAAAGTTGACTGCAACGTGTGACGCCAGTGCCTTATAAGGACGTCACAAGTAGCAGTCCACGATGTCGACGTGCAAATCTTAAAGTCCCTATTAATCCTCATTAGCAACTCGGAGATGATTTAAAGACATCGGTCCCCTGGTTGCTTACTAACAAGCATACACATATTTGCTTAGCAGTCAGGTAAACAAGACCAACCGACTAACCAAAGGAAATTTGGGAGTCATGAGTTTCGTTCTCAAAAGTCTAAGGCCGCCAGCCAGGATCTTCATGCGTGTAGTAGCTTGGGCAGTGGCGTAGCTATATAGGGGCAAGGTGCGCGTGCCATTCCCCATCGAATGACAAAAAAAGAGGGAAAGGCAAAATGCAAAAGGGAAAAGGACGAACAAAATTTGCTGACACGACAAATCCAGCACCCTACGCCGAATAGCGGCCTTTCCGAGGAACGGCTGGTGCCTCACCCGCCCTATGATGCCGGTGCCTCGTCAATAGCTATTATTATGCTACGCCATCGTACAGTGATTACTTGAGTGAATTATTAAGACAATCCAGGACGCGAGACTCCTGGTAATTTCGGAAAGCCCCTTCACATTAAAGTTTTAACTGGCAGTATACCCTTTGATACTCAAGAATTAAGTAACTATAGCGAAAGTAAGGGGCTTACCCCCTGGAACCTGCGGGTGAACAGACAAAATAAAATCATCACCACGCTAGGATTTGGATGCTATAATGTCTGGACTGAGTTTCAAGATCATTTGGTAGTAGAATTACTTGGTGTTTGATTGACAAAAATAGGGGATCAATGACAAAATTGGTTTAGTGTTTTGCTCTTATTTTTGAGAAAGAGATTAATGATCTCAATCAGTATGAGATAATTTGTAGCAAACGGTTCCCTCGTGTAATCACATTTGGATCAATACATCAGCACCGTGTCAACAGAATACATCATTTAATCCTGATTTAAATTATGTTGCCTGTTTTGCTCTACATGCTCCAGCTATAATAACTCCACTGTTAAACTAAGTATTAACCCCAAAAAAGGGTTTGCATTTACAATGCAACACTTCTTCCCCACTTAAATTATTGCAATATCATTTGGGGTATTACTTACAAAACAAAACTGTTCAAGATTTATATGTTACAGAAACGTGCAGCTCGATTAATAACAAATAGTCATTATATGTCTCCAAGTTTACCATTATTTATTAAACTGAAAATTATTCCTGTATATGATTTGATCAAACTTAATACATGTATATTTATGTTTAAATTTCATAAAAACCTGTTACCATCTGTTTTTAATAATATGTTCCAAACAAATTCTTCTATTCACAATTACCCCACTCGTCAACGTCTAAATTTACATCACCCACTCTGTCGTTCAACTTCACTGTATAATTCTATATCATTTGTTGGGGTACGGGAGTGGAATTCCTTGAATTATGACCTAAGATCCAGTTCTACAATTAACAGATTTAAATCAATGTATAAAAAAAGTATTTTTCAATCCATGGTTGAGTAATTTCTTCTCTTTCCCATCTTTTTTCTACTTTTATCTCTTTCTGCCCTAGTTTCGCTTCCTTCTATATTCTTTCTATGTAACCTTCTTTATGAACGTGCGTGTGTGTTGATGTACGGGTACGTACTTGTATTTTAAGTCATTTTACTTTGTATTGTTAATTTATGTGCATTATCTTGTTATTGTTTGTTTGCAGGGCCCCGATTACAAGCAGATTTCTGCTTCTTAGGGGTCCTAACCATTATATTGTATATTGTATATTGTATGTTCATTGTAAATTGTTTTTATACTGGTTGAATAAATGAAATGAAATGAAAAATGAAAATTTGTCCTACTTGACGGAAATTGGGCACTAGATTTATAACTCTTTTTTGGCATCAACAAGTCTCATCGTCACCTTCCGTGCATGAAGACTGAGGACAGAATTACCAAACATGAACTACCATATGGTACAGCTTCCTTTTTTTAATCATGAAAATTGGGGCTGCGTGGTGGAATTTTACTCTCACGCTCCCTATCCTCCATAATACTTATCTTTCTTCATCTTTAGTTGTCGTTGTTTTTGTTGATGTTGTCTATGAATATCTCGGAATGATATATCATAAGTTGAAAAGTTAACAACCACAGCCACGATTTCTATTTCTTTACGCTGTACTTTCCAGAAGCTTTTTGCCAGACGACTTCCTTGCTTATCCCATTTTTGTTTCCATGGAAACGTATTGTAACGGGCATCGGATTTTAAGAAATCGTAGAGGCGAAAGAAAATATATTGTGATGCATATTTTAATCAGCCGTGTATTATCCGTAATTGAAAGGAACTGTGAAAAATCGGCAACTGCGAAATACTGCAGGGAGTTTCATGCGGTATATGCACTTTCGAGAAGTATAACACTCAACTTAGTGGTATCTTCTGCGATTTTAGTTCTTTGACACATAATCAGTATAAATCTGGCCGTGTTTGAAGTAAATCAAAGAAAAAGGAAAAGCAAGAAGAAAAACCCCATAAAAAGCAGGTAAGACGTCATCAATATTACAAGGTTTCATAATAACTAGGTTTTTTTTACAGCGCTTTCCAAACTTGTTGGGTCACGGTACCTTTTTTTTATGAAAGGTTTCGCGTCACCCAAATCCCGAATACAGTACAGAAGATCATTTTCCATCACTCTGGTATACACCGATTCGGTTTGGGGGTTTTATGTACCTGCCCGCCGGTGGCGGCGCTATAACTGGGGGGCTTCTCCGATCCAGCTGCAATGCAATGTAAGCTAGCTAGCTGCAGTCAGACGCCCCCCAGTTATGGCGTCACCTTATGAGGGCGCACTTCCACCAGAAGTCGCCCGAATCGGTGTATATGCCAAGTGCCATGTCATGTACGGATACACTTGTTTTTAAAGTTTGCGAGGGAACGAAGCGAGCGACATTTATTAGTATATTCATTTTGTAAAGAAAACAGACAAGATAAGATATGTTATTGTGTATGCGGGCACCTCGCTGCCCAATACAATAATATATTCGGTCACCTCGATGCACGAATACTGAGGATATTCGGGCATTTCGTTGGCGAAAATAATTTTGTTTCTTAATGTGCTGAGCGAGTGAAGCGAGCGATCGTGGTAAAAATGTAATTTTTATATTAAAAAACAATAAGATATATTCGGGCACCTAGCTGTCAAACAGATTCTATGGCACCTTGTTGACTAATCATGTGAGTATTCAGGCACTTACTGCCTTTAATCATACTATTCTGAATGTTGGGAGTGACTAAAGCAAGCGAGAAAAAAGACACTTTGATTGCGTTTTTTAAAAATCTTTATGGAAATACATAGCGGTTTCTAACATTTTGTTTCCACGAAATTGACCTTTATTTTATAATGGATCAGAAATAAAATCTTTGATTAATTTCTCTCGCGTCGTCCTAGAGATGTCCTGTGGTACCCCGGAGGATAAGAAACACAGTAGTAGGCATTTTTATCAAAGATTTAGAAGGCTTAATTAGATTTAGAGGGTCAAATCGTATGAGCGTGATGAGGTGAGATGACTATTTCAGGACAGGCTCCTATAGAGCATGACATATCAACCTCAAATTCCATATCCCCATAGGGTTGCCAAAAATAGCTTTCAATCCACTACGAGGTGTCCCTTGTAAACACGGCAGTAAAGAAACTTCATAGATCTGTACAGTTTTATGATAGACAGCTTTTTATTATAACGGGGACGCGATCAATCTTGGTTTATAGTGACTATTATGTACACATGTTTACTTTGACCTATCGAAGTATCTGTCTTTATTATCGGGACATGTGACAACTTCTCAATATACAGTTGGCCTAGCCAAGATATCCCATAATACATGATGCAATGCAGTGTATTAAGGAGTAGGGTCTCTCTCCCCGTAACATCAATGCCCCCTCATAGGCGCGGTTCTTTAAGGACATGAATATTTTTTAGGGAGGGCTTGGGTCTTGGGGAGGGGCTTAAGGTTCGTGAATTCTGTTTATATAATGTGCTTCATTTAAATTTATTTATAACCAATCATTTTTTTAAATAATTATTATTATTATTTAGGGGGAGGGCTGAGCCCCAACTTCATTCCCTCTAGAACAGCAACTGCCCCCCTCCCCCCCCCCCCCCCTCCCCTCAGTGTCTAAACCCAGGCTACGCCATCTCTCCCTTCGGGTACTCTAATGAGGCCCGTGGCGTTATCCCCCTGAAAGTCGAGCACTCGTGTTAGCTTACAAACAAAGTTCGTATGATTTAGGACCAGTTCACAATTAAATCATGATTTACGTTCCAAACCATTTATTTTTCCCGTCACGCGAAATTACGAAATTAAATTCTGCGTATAGAACACTATCGCTTCCGAACACTGATGAAATACACTCTCATTTCAGTGGGGAAGGAAAGGTATGAGTTGGACCCATCGTAAATTGTTGTAGAACGGGAAGTTGACATATTTTAGATGATTTCTGAGGACATGTATACAGACTCGTTCATCACTCCAGCATCGTTTCGTCAAAATAGCCCTGTATAGCAATTTTATGGTGAGTTTTGGGTAGCGATTGTGATTTAGGTAAAGTGTTTAAAGGGGAAGTCCACCTTGGTATTAAGTTTGTTTCAATAGAAACCGAAAACTAAGACAAACGGGTCTGTGAAAGTTAATAATTGATTCTTATTAAGCGCTTTTACAGAACACGATCAGAGCGCTGATACAACAAGAACAAAACGTGTATTTAAAACCTTAGCAGTAAACGTTACAGCAAAATATAATTAAAAATAAGAAAGCTATGAATTTCTGAAGGCGTCATCAGGAAAACACAAACTGGTAACACTGTGACGTATCTTTCGAGCTCTTCTCCAATTTGCTCCGTACAGGAAATTTCATAAACCTTCATTTTCTTAGTTGTTGATGACGGAATAGATTTGTTTCAAACAGGGGTTGCATAGAAACATTATTGCAATAATTATATTAGGGTGAATGTAAGGGGAAATATAAAGATTTTTAAATTTTCTTTTAGTACAGGGCAGATGGAAGGGGAGCTCCAAGATACGTCACAGAGTTGCCAATTTGTGTTTGATTGATCGAACCTTCACAAATTCAGAACTTTCTTATTTTTAATCGGTTTTTGCTCAAACTTTCACTGACTTGTTTTGTCATTTTTCTGTTTCTTTTAATAACAAATTAATATGAGGATTCGCCTTTACGGTAAACGTAAGTTTGTAGTTTTTGTGTCAGGATCGAAGTTTGGAAGTTCTATTTACAACCATTAGTTATTTCTGTGTTAAAAACACAGGAAGGTCCTTTTTTTGGGGGGGGGGGGCGGCGGGTTAGGCTAGACCAAAATCTAGGACTCTTTGATCGATGTTATGTATCTCACTATCCCTTGACTATCATAATTAGCCTTGTTCCAGGATACATCTCTGCTCACGTGACGTTAGCCACGTGGAATCACGTGATATTCGCGTGATCTAGATATATAACATCTCTGGTGGTCAAAGGAAATCGTTTGATAATAAAGATATCGATCAAAAGGGTTTCCGATTTTGCTCCTGGGTCACGTGTTACGCCGCAGTCACGTGGTCAAACCGACTCCAACCCGACCAATTCCCGGCTAATTGGGGTCATGTCATATTGAGTTTGACCCGTTCTCGATGTGACTTTCTATTGTTCAATAATAAAGAAGAAAATGAACTTAGTTCCGTTCAGATTATTATCCTATTTACAAAGTGTCCGAATCTCCGGTGATTTCAGGAACGTGCTAATATCACGAAACAATGATTCCGTGCATCTTTTCCCAAATGAAAAAGATGTTCTTTTTCGACCGATATATTGGAATTTGACCCCACCTTTGTCCCCCGACGTCGAATGCAATACTGACCACCACACCTCCACGCATGCAGTGGTCACCTCCATAGTGACCAACACTACTGGTGACCACTGAACTAATCATTTGGGATGTCGCTAAGGTCATTTTGAAAAAGGGGCAGGGGGTGGTGTCGGTCCAAAATATGCCGGAAATTTAAAAAAAAGGATTTTATGACAATGACCAAAAGCACAAAATAAACCCCCGATTTTTCTCTTTTCAAAATTGCAAACGTAGTAGGAATAGGTTTAATGTCCCAACAGATTTTCGAATTAGCAAACTAAAATAATGATAATGTTATGCAATTTGCAACAGGATCAAATTTAACCCCCTCACCCCACACAATATGGTAACGCCCCTATCTATAAAAGGAGGTCAGTTAAAGCTTGCCTACAATATAATGGACACAGCTGCAGCCCGAACATTTTTTCATCTAAAAAAAATAAAACCTGTCCCTTCTTTTTATTGAAAACTAGGCTTTACTAAATTTATCGGTAACAAAAAAGGAACGTTAAAAACTCAAATGCAAAACATTAATTTAACGTGTCCACGAAAAAAAAAGGAGCAAAGCTCTAGGTCTCTGGAGAAAAATAGAAGCTGGGGAGGGAGAGAAAGAGTGAGAGAGAGAGAAAAAGAGAGAGAGAGAGAGAGAGAGAGAGAGAGATAGAGAGAGGGGAGAGAGAAGGCGAGAGAGTGGGAGACATAATAGCAAGGCCGAGGAATCATAAGAGATTAAAAAGAAGTTGAGATCTCTTCACTCCGTCCAACAACCCTCGCCAAGCAACTTCCTCTCCCTCCCCTCCGCTCTCTCACTCACTCTCTCTATTTCTCTCTCTCTGTCTTTCTCTCTCTCTCTCTCTCTCTCTCTCTCTATCTCCCCATCTCTCCCCTTCACTATCATCATGTTTCATCTTCTTCTAACTCTTTTCTGTATTTTGTTAAGAGCTCCACAAATGACTTCATTTTGACAAGTGAATCGATAGATTTGCACCGTGTAGAAATGTAGCAACATGACTTTAATTCTATCCCCATAAATTTATTGTCACCGTAAGCATGCATTGTTAATATTGGCGTGGTGGTTTACAAAGGATTAATCTCGTCACATTAATGTTGGAGTTACATTTCATCTCATCAGGCCCTGAAAATCTATCAATACTTTCATATTCATCATGCCATAAGATTGAAATACTACGTGCATAGCTCTCTGTCTACATGTACGTGACTGGCACGCTGAAATAAATGCATAATTTATGCTTTAATCCATGGCCGAATTCCATGATCTCGTTTTGACACGTTTCTCTCGACCGTTCCCCAGGAAACACGGAAAAAAGATGTTCATATTTCATCAAACGGAACGAAGAGAAATATTTTGAAACAAAATGGGCCCTGGTTCGAGCTTGATTTAATTCATAAATTTGACCTCGGGCCGGATCCAGCATTTTGTACGTGCGGCATAAAACAAAGATTTGCAAAATATAGGGGCGTTTTGTTGTTGCTGTCTACCAAGATATGCCACTAAGGATTCAACTGGGTCATGGACCGGTTGCCTCTCCCTAAATTTGCCAGAGGATGTGTGTTCAAATCATTATTGTTGATATTTGTTCGTACATGTTCTCAAATGGTTTTGAATGTAGACAACATTACAAAATTAGGATAAGGTGAAAGAAAGAAAATGTAATTATGACGTCTGCAATTAACTTAAGTTCGGTTCTTATTCGTATTTCGGGTACATTTGCGGTACTTTGTCTTGTTATAATCAAAGATATACCTTTAGAATATGCTGGGTGGACAAAATAAAGACATTAGTTAGAAGAAAAAAGGGTATTTTGATAATTTGACGGTTCGTCGAACCATTAAAATTGAACTTGCATAACACTGCAGAAAGGTTCCTCCATCTTCTTACCCGCAAGATTCAATTCCTGAATTGCTGGAATGATTTGATTCTTGGTCAGGTATCTATAACCCTTTCGATAGTGCTCTATTCCATGAACTTCCTCCAGCTGAAGACCCAGTCGTGAATACGATAAACATCCTTCTTTTCTTACCTAGCAACCGGCGAGATTCTGCTTATAAATTTGGAAAACCACTCCTCTGAGCAATCCATAAGAGGAATTCAATTGCACGCTATTTATTTCGGCGGGGGTGAAACAGGATGGGGCGATCAAATAATGAAACATTTCTCGGCGGATCGATGCTCGTGCGGGCAGATGAGTCCGAGCAGACGACCTGAAGTCATTTTATCATCGACGAGGATGATAAGATTCCAAGATGGCGACGGAAGTTGGTAATCGGAATCGGGAACGCGTCGTGTATATATATTATGGATCGTAATCGGTGGACGGCTACGGATGATGAGGTAATGGTGAGAAACAATTAGAGAAACAGCACTAGACGTCCAGAAAAAGGAAGGTTCATTGGAGGCATAGCATTTCTTGGATTCTTTTTTTCATCTTTTTTTTGCGAATGGTTGTGTATAGTGTTATTGCACCTTATGCCATCACTAGGCCACTTTAATTATGTGATTGTGTTTGTATGGGGAGGGGGGGGGGTTCAAGCATGAAAAGAAGCTCTTTTTGTTTCGTTGTTACAATTAACATGATAAAGTTCATCCGAATCACATTAGCTTTCGATGCATACAGTTTTAAAGTTAGTCCGCGTGTATTAATATGTATATAATAATGCACAGCCTCAGAAACGATAATCATTTTGGGGATGGGAATGAGCCTGAGTCCATAACCCTTATCTTTGTGTTATAGTCATCAATGGTCACTACTGCAGTAGAAGCAGATACGATTATCAGAACTTTATTTACATAAAAGTGAACAACTGCTTTCCTCCTCCATCAGTTGTTATCGTCTCACAGGTATATTCAAAAGCTTAAATTCACTGTATGTCCAGTTTTCAACAATCTTTGGATTGAGTTTTTTTAAATACCCAAATTCTCTTTAGCAAACACGCACATACTACCAGACGACATTACACTTCCCGTCATGGTCCAATTTGATCGGTCACCTACCTTCGGAAACGTATGCTCTCCTGCACTGTCTTCTGCTGTGGCCCACATTTCCTCATCCCCTGTCAGTCGAAGATCGATATCAGGGCTTAAATGGCTCTTGTTTGTTTTACTTTTCATTTGCACTTCCAATAAATATCGAGCCTCTCTTGCCCATCACCTTCTAAACGTTAAATATTAGCTCCCAGATGCGCGCTGAACTGGTTTATGGTAAATACTGGTATTAAATGGAACTTTGAGATTTTTCTGAAGAGTGATTCTGATTGCAAATACTAGACAGGCAACAAGGGACGCTGTATATTCAATGCAAACAAATAGATGGAAAAGAAACACGTCTGGACTATGATATCACATGCGTTAGATAAAAAAGCAGCATATATTTCAAACTTTATACGGGGGGCACTTGCAGCCCGTCTGATATAAAGAAAACACGGTTGAAAGAAATAAAGGGAAAGAGAGAAGAAAAAATAGCGACCAAGAAGGAACATCCTTCAATATCCTCTCGCTAATCATCGAAGAAGAAGAAGACTAGATGAAGAAGAAGAAGACGAAGATGAAGAAGGAGTAGAAGACGAAGATGAAGAAGGAGTAGAAGACGAAGAAGTAGAAGATGAAGAAGAAGTATATGTAGAAGAAGAATAATGAGAAGGAGAAGAAGGAAAAGAACAAAAAGACGACGACAAAGAAGGAGAATTGTGACTTTTTCTACAACGCTCATGTCACACCTTGACGCTCCATCAAATGTGATATGCACGAGAGAGGTGTTCTATCCTAAGATGCATCTTTGTAAGAGCTCTGTGAAAATAAAGCCTTGACTTTTAAGTCACTGAGGGTCAACTGGATACCCCTTAGCAACTTTGTTACACTTTAGGGCTCAGGTGGCTGAGCACATGCTGCAGATGGTAAAGAAGCGAACGTGAAAAAACAAAACATCAATACGAAAATAGTCGAGTGGGTTTACGATATGTAGACCAGTACAGGGACATCCTCGATCCCTGTTCATCACATTCTGTATAGTGCTCCAGGGATCTATAAGAGGGGGAACACATCACAGGGTGGGGGTCGTCTGCTGTCAACCAATACTGTCGGATTTATTTAAAATTAATTGAAGGGCCTACTTCTGAAACTTTAAAATAATTCAAATTTAATAGAGGATTTCAGAGTAAGTAATATTACAAAATTGGGGGATAACAAATTATTTCCTAAGTGCCATTGATTATTATGATGGCAGGCATCCTTAATTCATGCAGCTTAATATTGGAGCCGACTACCTCCAGAAGAAAAATGAATAAAGTAAGAAAAAACATTTTCGATGAAAATAAATCAAATAAAAGAATTCTGCAAATATGTTGTAGTATCTTCGCTGATACTCTTGGTTTACTGACGACTTTTGGTGTCACACTGAAGGCCGTCAATGTCTATGTGATATACCCGCAAAGCTGAAAGGCATTAGTAAACGCTTAAAATTGCAAAATTTGATGTTTAGCAACTGGATAGGTTTCGACATTTCGATTTGAACGTTCGAGAAGGCTGCGGGGGAAACATGTACAAAAGATGACAGTAAGTGAGGGCATGGGATGGATTGTCGTAGAAATTAAAACAATCGTTTTCCTTCTCTCTTTCCTTAATGGCAGCAACCCTGGAAGAATGTTGCCCTGGATTTTACCGGAGGGTTTTGATGAATGTTTGTGGAAATAAGGTATCACAAAAGGCTCTAAAGGGGACTTATCCAATTTGATCCCGTTCCCGTGGGTCGTGTCACGTGATTAAGAGCAAAAAAGCTCGTGTCGTCTGCTTATCGGATGGGAATTACGAGTTGAAACGCGGGCCAATTTTCCGCGGTTCAGCGGTGAAGACAAATTGTTTAAGTTTGTTTCTATGAATATTTTGCAATTTGATGAAATAGGTAAACAGAGTGACGATTGATCGAATGTTGAGTTTACAGTGATAGTGAAAATGAATTGAATCCGGTTTTTCTTTCAGATGAGACTAATTTTTAAGTGATTCTAAACGTATAGTGTAACGAATGAATACAAGAAGGTTATCTGTCATTTAATACGTGCGTGAGATCCATGAAGTAATAGCTTTCCATCTGCCAATGGAATTGATCTGTCCAATTAATATATGTCCTGTCTTAGATTTTGTTTCTGATATAAAATATTATATGATTTATTTTTTCCCTGAAGTCTGAAATAGATGTATAAGCAACAGTGTATTATGCGATTCAGGGAAACTTGATAGTGATTTTAATTTGGCAAATTTATTGCATTAGTATAGGGAGCATGATAAAAAAGAGACATTATATCAAGTACACATATTTTAATACTTTAGAAATCGACAGTTGTGTTCAAACTTTTCTTTTCTCTCCCACTCATTTTTAGAAAGATGACGTGGCTTAATTTGGGGAAAAAAGGTGGGATATGTCCCTGCTTTGTTGTTTTGATATAAGTTTTAAGCCATCGCCTACGCTACGGGAGCTGAGTGCCCCTGGATTATAGGGAATAAAAAAAATCCAGTAGATCATGAGTAAAAAATACTTTTGTTCGCTCTATAGTTAAATTTATTTTTGAAAAGGTTAATGATTTCAGATACTCTCTCACTCTCTCACTCTTTCTCCATCTCCCTCTCTCTCGTTCTCTATCTCTTTCTCGTTTATGTACATGTATCTTTCTCCCGTTTCGTTATCCCTCCTATTCTGTGTATTGAGTGATGGATCCTAGTATAAGATTTGTTATGAATTTTCTCCTAGATATACGTCTATCTAGAAATATTTTCGCCTCTCTCTCTCTCGAACTCCCCCCCCCCCTCCCCCCTCCCCCCCCCCTCTCTCTCTCTCTCTCTCTCTCTCTCTTTCTCTCCCTCTCCCTCTCTCTCTTTCTCTCTCTCTCTCTCTCTTCCTCTCTTTTCCTCTCTCTATCCTTCTCTCTCTCTCTCTCTCTCTCTATCTCACTTTCTCTCTCTTTTTCTCTTTCTCTCTCTCCCAGTATTCATACTTTCTGTGATGAGTGATGGGTCTTTCGATTGATGATGGGATCAGAATCGACTTATTTCATTTTTGTTCTAATTCCGAGTTTTTCCTAATTTCTACGTCTTCAAAATCTTACTTTAAAACCTTGCATTTTTCTGTAATGGTATTTTAGAAATATATATTCGCCTGACCTTTTAAACGAAAGGGAAAGACGTAACCTATTTCCACGATCCTTTTGCACATCGAATTTAAAGCGATGGAGACTGCAGCAATATACTCAGTATATTTTTTGTATCCTCTTTTGACATCCTTTTTCTGAAAATATCTCAGAATTGTTTTTCTTTTTCAAATCTATGAAATTCAAGTGAAAAATGAGGTGAATAAAAGAGAGACCACTGAAAGGGACTTTTTTTTTATTCACCTTACTACAGCTCTTTGTTTGACTCTGTCTTATTTTGGACCATAAGATATATGTCTTAATAGTCTTATTTCTGTTTCTCTTTCTATTTGGGAGGGGGTTCTTATCAATCAATGTCGACACCCCCCCCCCCCCTCCTCCCTCCTCCCTCCTCCGTCTCTGAAGCATATTTCTGTTAGTGCCACTACTCAAAGATTCAGATTGCATTTGTTTCACATATTATGACCCGGCCAATTCCCCTACAAAAATACCCCACGGGCGACCCCCAGGATAAGATCCCTCTTTGTTAGCATTCGAACTTAGTTCTCGACTAGAGATACACGCTGAAGCAAGTTTCACTTATATCATTGATTGGTGAATTGTAAGACAATAATATTGAATCTTATCTTTTTATGCAAATTAGTCGTTACTTATGCTGGCCAAAATACAATTTCGAAGCGCCTCCTGTGGACGGCAATGCAAGGTCTTATATATTTATATGTTTTAATATAATCTTAACTTACAGCAGTAATAAAAGATGAAAGGACAAATTTTCAAATTGTCATTTAAATTAATAATCACTGACTGTTTGGTCTAAATAATCATATTGAAAAAATAGGATTTAGAGCATGAGCATATTTGTTATTACAGGCGGATGGTCAAGCTTATAGTATTTCAGTAACTAATTGTATATTATTACCTGGATAAAGGTCGCGTATTATTGGGTTTTCTGGAAAAAGTGGCAGGGAACCAATGATATCAAGGACGCACAAAACAAATTAACGTCGCTTATTAATTTGCTCGTTTTTTACAATTTCAATTTCAAAGACCATTTTGACATTGCCTGGCGTTTATTCAGATGCGTTTGACTTCAGCAATAACAGTCCCAAAAGTATCACAGAGTGCTAAATAATAAGTGAAGAAATCAATTAAAGATGGGGGTGTTTTTTATTTCGTCCAACGTAACATGAAAGAGACCTTTAATAACACGCTTGCGTTAACGTTAACGCATCGCTGCTTATTGCAAGGGCATTTTTCTCGAAGATTTGAACTGTGTCGGAAACACGTGTTGCGATTAAGCTCGCTCAACTGAACGCAGTTGCGTTCTCGAATCAAATTACATGGACAATTTGTAATTGAAGCCAAAATCAATGGCTATTCATATTTGTGTAGCTCTCCCATTATGTGTATAGCGATCGGTCATTTCATATTTTGTTTTCTTAGGTTCACAAAAAAAATGTAATCGATATGATTGATATTTCAAAGCAAATTGTGTTTATTTCTAAATGAGATCGTTATACTGATAGAAACTATCAGCATGTAATCAGTTTTGTCTCGCCTCTGACAAAGACTGCAATAAAGGGGCGACTTTCGAATTAAGTAGCATTCGTGACAAAAAGAAACATCCTTACGGCCTTATAAATATTTCAGAGTAGATATTAAGTAGCTGCATTACTGATGACGTGTTGTTTTGAAACTTTCAGCGTGGCAAGGAAATTTCGAGAGTTATTACATTTCAAAGGTAAAACTGCGTCATTACTAAGTGTTCCTGGCATCTCTGAAGCTTACTGTCATTCCATATTAATGCGCTGATTACCGCGAGCAAGGATATTAAGGTCCTGCATGTAATCATATCATTTGTAGTATCCTTCCTTCGTTCGTACATCTTTTTTTTCTTAGGTCCCACCTATTCAATTCTAATGGGGTTTAAATCCTTCCATCAATCAAACTCTAAGGTCTTTTGATAGCTGCTTTCTTGAAAACATTGATGTTTCATTTGTGTTAATGATTGATTGACGGAAGGGCTTCACTCTAGCGTAATATCCAATCCTGGTATTTATAAAGCGCCAATATCTAGTTGCCTAATCAAAGGCGCTGAATAATAGCTACTCGTTGAATACCATGTGTCTATTAGGACACTCGTTTTACTTCTAATGTTAAACTAAAGTTACATCCAAAAGGCACTTACTCTTGTTTCATCTGCGCTTATGATTGACTGACGAAAGTGAGGCGCTCTGGCCGCTAGCGTAATAACTACCGTCTTCCTCCATGCGTTAAATAGGACACTCGTTTCATATTAAGTGATAAAATTGTTCATTCCAAAAGGCGCTAAACTCCAATTTTCATTTGCCTTTTATATGAGTGATTGACGGAAAGGCTTTGATCTGGGGTAATAGTTTCCATGTCCTATCATGTATAAATTATGATGCTCGTTTCATATATAATGCTGCTTATGACGCCGGATAATTTCAAAAGGCGTTTACCACAGTTTTAATTTGCGTTTATAATTGATTGACAGATTCACTTCAATCTGACGTCATAAAAGCCACCATTTATATTCATGCGTTATGTAGGACACTTGTCTTATGCTAATCTTACGTTAGTTCGAAAAGGTGCTAACTCAATTAAAACTGATGTAGTACATGTAGTTACCGTTTTGTTTAAATCATGCGTCAAACATGACAATCGTTTCACATTTAACGCTAATATAACGTAAATTCCAAAGAGCGCTAACGCCTGATGTCATCTGCGTTTTCTGATTAAATGACGGAATGGTTTCACTTTGGCGTATTTCTGGCCGTTTCTTATCATGTGTCAATTATTAGGACAATCGTTTCGCATCTAACGCTGATATTACGTTAATTCCAAAGAGCGCTAACGCCTGGTGTAATCTGCGTTTTTGATTGAATGACGAAATGGTTTCACTTTGGCGTACTTCTGACCGTTTCTTATCATGTGTCAATTATTATGACAATCGTTTCACATCTAACGCTGATATAACGTTAATCCCAAAGAGCGCTAACGCCTGGTGTAATCTGCGTTTCTGATTGAATGACGGAATGGTTTTACTTTGGCGTACTTCTGACCGTTTTCTATCATGAGTTAATTAAGACAATCATTTCATATCAACCCTGAGTTGACTAATGTTAATTCCAAAAAGGCACTAACCCAAGTTGTCATCTGTTGTTGTTTTTTAATTTGAGTGCCGGAAGGGCTTTTATCTAGCGTAATAACTTCTGCTTTCTCCTCTAATGTGTTCATTCGGAAACTCGTTTCATATCTCAAGCTGATATTACGTTGAATCCAAAAAAAGCGCCAACTTCTAATGTCATCAGCGTTTCGGATTGATTTTGGCACCGTTCTGACCAGTTTCTAACATGCGCCAATTAGGACAATAATTTCATATTAAAACTGAGTTAACTAATGTCAATTCGAAAAAAGCACTAACGCAAGTTGTCATCTGTTTTTTTTTAAATTTGACTGCCGGAAGGGCTTCAATCTGGCGTAATAGCGTCTGCTTCTTCTAATGTGTCAATTAGGAAACTCGTTTCATATCTCACGCTGACACTATATGAAGAAGAAAAAAAGGCACCAACTCCGGTTTTTACTTATGGAGATACTGAAATGTATCATACCATGTTTTCCGGGAACCTAACAGTCTGTCTATTGAACAATAAATGTTAGTATCATATTAAAATTTGCAATTTCAGATGTTACATCGAACCCCTTTTGAAAAATTGTTGAGACCTAAATTTTCAAACGTTTTAAAGAAAAATACTAATTGGTACATAATTTAACTAGGGATTTACAATTTTTTATTTAATCTGCTCGCTTCATTTGATATATTTGATAACACAAATGGAAGTGACGAAAATGTGATCAGGTAATTCATTTCGCACCGACTGTAGAAAGTTGTAAACTCTGATGAGAACGGTAGATCTATGTGGAATAGGCAATTTGCAGGAAATGTAAGCATAAGGTATAAATAGTGCTTCGTTTAATATTGTTTTGTTTGAATGTTCTATGGACAGTGTGCCTCCTACTAGAGCAATATATTGTATAGGATGTAGTTGTTGTTTTTAATTCAACATTATCCCACAAGCTCCACCGCAGGTATCGACCCCCTCCCTCTCTCTATTTCTCTCTCTTATTGATATTTCCTCTTTTAAAAAGTAGGTCCAGACTTCCCTTAAGACAAAGCCAATCCTTCTAGCAAATAACCTGATCCGATTATGCCTTTAATACTCTCATTATTGTATATTAGACATTACCTCCAGTCGCACCCTACATTCAGGGGCTTCTATACTTGTCTTACGTACCCATAGTAATACTGGAGTTACGTAGAATGAAATATTAAACTAGCTTTGAGAAATACGAGCATGGGGACCGCCCGAAAACCAGACTATACAGAGTACTGTACCTGAGGAAGGATTCGATTGATGATATCCAGTACCGCTCATGAAAGCCTTCGAAGTTTATCTCATCACTTTAAGGGCGGATGGAAATGATTTCAAATTGCTCATGAAATCAATCGTCCGTTCCCTGTTTGCCAACCGGTCTAGAAATACATGAAGGAGTTTGAGTGTATGCATGTAGATGTTTTCTTGGAGGAAGAGCTTATTACATTGCGGTTTATGATGTTCTCTTGTCTGTGTCTATATGCAGTGAATTATTTGGAGTAATTACGAGTGTGGGCGGAAAGAGTGTTTATTTACTGCCAGGACTGTGGTGGGAGAGGCTGGAGAAGGCAGGCACAGCGGTGAGACGATGGGTTTATAAGGGGAATGGTGAATGGAAGGAATAACATGAGACCTAAAGACAGACAGACAGACATTCAAATAGAGAGAGAGATAGAGAGAGAGCGCGCGCGAGAGAGAAAGAGAACAGGCAGAGAGAGAGTGAGAGAGGGAGAGAGAGGAAGGAGAAAGAAACAGAGAGACAGAGAAAGATCGAGAGGTATAGGTTACAAAGTGCCGGTGCCAGGTACAAAGACAAATTTTTAAAAAAGAAGATGGAAGGGAGAAAGTTTAATGGAGAAAAGTGATATTTCATAAGATGCTAATAAAACAGAAAAACAGGAAATGGCCGAAGATATTTATACGATATTCAATTAAACTTCTTTGAAAAGCAAAGCAATACCGCAAAGGCAGGGAGAGACAAAAAGACACAGGGAAAGAAAAAGAGAGGGGGAGGGGGTCAATCTTTATTACAAAAACAGGTTATGCTGTAAGAATTAAGCGGGGAAGAGTGAAAATAAGAGAGATGACTGGGGGAGAAATCTTAAGAGAAGAGGATAGTAAGAGATCGAGATACGAAAGAGAAAGGGTGGGCGAGAGAGAGGTGACAGAAGAAATACAAGACAGTGGATATAGAGTGTGGGAGACAGAGAGTGTGTGTGTGGGAGAGAGAGAGAGAGAGAGAGAGAAAGAGAGAGAAGTGTACTATTGAACAGGCGGACAGTCTGACAAATAGCTGTATGTATCAATTGTGATATTTTGATAGAGTGAATAGATACACAATCACCCGAATAATGGATGCGTTTGGAAATCGAGTTTCACCTCGTCGGATTCACGTCCGCTCCAATACGGACCAAGCTTCTAATGTCACCTACGTGCTTGGCATAAAATGAAGTACATTGTAGATGTACATGTAGATGTAAAGATTTCTAGATACAACAACAATCGGTCTTTTTTCTTCTTCTCCATCTACCTCTTTTTTTCTTCTTTTTAAACAAACAGGAAAGACAGAGGTGGGTGAGTTAAGTGATGGGAAAGTGCAAAGAGAACAGGGTAAAGTGATGGCAAAGAAACGGTGACAAGCGATTCCAGTATTCTGTAGTGAGAGGGGAGGGGGTGGGGGCGTTACCGAAATATATCAGGGGGTTCAGGGACCTGTTTTGGGGAAATTGATATATAGGTGACACACTTTTTTAGAATATTAATTTAACATGTTTAAATTGATATATTATCCCGCAATATCATTATTCATCATCATCAATAGTTCAATACTCTGACAAAGTGTTTTTCTTCATGTAATTGTGTAGTCCTTTGCCCCTTTATACTGCAATATCTTTCTTCCTGTTATTTTTCTATTTTCTTGATGCTTTGCCACTTATAATTTCTGTATTTGAAAAAAAAATTAAGGAGACATTCTAAACAGATTTTCTTCATACTATGATTTCCCCTTAAATACTTTACAAAGCCTGTCAGCTCTGTTGTGCCTCAGTGAGCTTAAATAGGATTATTGTAATCAAATAAATTGTGAGGGAAAATCCATACCACCTGGCCTCAATATATTAATTAATTTCTACTAGTTTTGTGTTTCCTTTATTCCGAAAATCCTCGCAATCGGACAATAATTGAATCGCCTTTTTTGTCTAAAATAAGATGTTTTTAATACAAGGAATGCATATTTTTATGATTTAAATGAACGTTTTTTATGCATGGAACTCCAAAACAGCATTATCTTTCGAAATAGCTTCAGGGAAGATTTTCTGTGGAATACTAATTTATTCATTACTACTAGTCCATGGATCTCTGTCACTGCTGTGTTACCTCGGTGAACATAAAGGGGATACCGTGTTCAAATTGACATTAAATTTGACAAATAATGTGTATCACCCGGCCGCAATATCAATTGGTTTTCAATTTCATTTTTCATTGATTTTATAACTCCAGGCCAACCTTCACATATTGCATTATAATCAAATTGCCCTTTTCGCTCTACAAAAATAAAACAAAAGATCGTTACCGTTTTTAAATAAATGAATGATATTGATATATGATATCGATATATTTCCCCAATTCTTAAACACGTGAAAACACCACGCATTGGTTTTACATAGTAGAGAATAACCTTTGCAAATAGTGATCTTTCTTCTACTATACTGTTCTGCCGATTGGCATTGCTTAAAAATCATTCGAAGTTGTTTCAGGGAATGTCCATCCACTTACATCCCCCCCCCCCCAAAAAAAAAAAAAAAAAAAAAAAAATATATATATATATATATATATATATGTATAATAATAATAACAACAATAACAAAACAAAACCAAACTCAACTCAACTAAGGAAAGCAATTTGTATAAACAGGAACGAGGGTAGAGTTGAAGAGTTTCGATTTTTATGTTCTTTTTTTTTAATAAAAAGAAAAAAAGAAAAAACGATTTCTACCGTCAATCTCGCCGGAAATTCTTATGGGAATTAACATACTCCGAAGCTTGAGGAATCAATAGGCCTGACTTTTTTTCGTTTCTTGTTTTTTTCCTTCTTGTTTCTGTTTTATGCAACCAAATTGTATTGTATTGCACCTCGTTAACTAATGGACGACACAAACACATTTTCTACATAGATATTTCTTTTCAACCGGGCCAATTTCCACAATGCTCCAGTTATATTATTGATGTTTAATCTCTGGGGCTTCAATGTTCGCTGGAACATGGGTGTAAACAAGATGCCCGGGTTCTTTCGTAAGCATAGTTTCGCATCACAATTGTTAACAGTTTTCCTTCTTATCTCCAAGTTGGAGATAGCTAAATAATAATTGCTAAAGCTTTAGAAACTCATCTGAAACAACATGTTTTCAGTCAGAGAACATGTTATGTTCTAATTTTAGGAAAAAAGGGATAATAATCTCCAGAATTTAATTTCAAGTATAGATGCAAAAGAATAAATATTGCCCCATTGCACTTGTCATACTACATGTTTGCAATTATATCTTTTTTAAATAATGTAGAAATATTCAGGACAAAAAAAGTAGAATTCTTTTTTATTATTAGATTTAATCATTTTACTTGTCACATTCCAATTGCGGTTAGAAGCTGGATACAAGACAATTCACTGTTTTAAATTCGCTTTTTAGGTTGTCCTTAATCAAGTGCTAGACAAGAGTCCGACATTTACTTGAAGGGGTGTCCTACATAACTGCCCCTAATATGCCCAAGGCATGTATCGATCCCTGGAATGAGACATTCATGAATCTTAAGCAGGTCATTGATGCGGGTGATCTGGGTTTGATAAGGGCAAATACACTTAAAGTTTATTATTCCATTAAGCACGATTATGTAATCATTCTCAAGTCCTTACCAAATATTGACAGGAAAAGTATCGAGTGTTCTTGTCAAACGAATTAAATTTAACATCACAGACGTCCATACAGGTGTTATTCATGTTCTCTCCTCGTGACCAATAATTAGTCTACATGTTTTGAAGGCTCATTTGAAGATCCAACTCATATGGTTTTCGGATGCGGGTCAGAGGAGGAGTCAAGTGCCCCCTTAAAGATGAAAAATAACTTATCATACCTTACATACACGAAATAAAGACCCGTTCAGATATGACGGGGTAAACCACCGCATTTTTGTGTAAATATATGGCTTATCGCCCGCATTAAAGATGAAGTTGAGTTCTGGTCATGCGATTGCATTGTGAAAGAAACGGTGTGGTATCGACCAGAAAAGGTTGATCATCAAGCATATAAGAATTTGTGTGTATTGCAAGGTTCTGGAATCATCTCTTGGCCAAGTCTTGGTAAAGTTACATGCACTGTAGACAGAAAGATGTATATGGGACTACACGAACACGTACGTGGACACATATTTAGAATATAAAGGCATTTGAAGAGCCATGCTTTTCAGGGAACATATCTTATCTGATGTTCTTCCACACTTGCATAATAAGAATGATAACGCTCACAAATTATATTTCACCTCTTCCCAGAACTCAACCTTCTCTTTAAAGGTCCTGATGTCTGTGTTATGAGATCGGAAATGAACAGCACTTACATGGTAATTAAAAAAAAATCACAGCTGTTTACCGTGTCATATCTGAAAGGGACTAAGATACGCCCCCTGTGTGTTTCCGTTTCGAGTTGGACTGCACTCGATGAATATGGAAACAAAATCCATAAGTGGTGTACAATGGTACTTGTCGTGTTGGTAACGATACGACCAGCAACATAGTCAAGATGGCGATGATGACATAATCATGTGCGTGGGTACTTGATGATTATGTGGGGATGAACCCTATCTCCCCTTAACAACGAAGAAACGTACACGAAATCAACAATCGATGGAACAAGAAATGACGCTACCCGAAGAAAACCGCGGCGTTTTGTTTTTCTGTCATTTTTCTGTTTACGATGTCGTAAAGTGTAATGCGCTTCACATTTCTCCATCTTATAACACAGAGCTCAGTGAATACGCACAAGTCGGCTATTGGTATTCATTTACACCTGAAGAAAAACTGTGGCGGCTTTTTTCCCCTTCTTTTGCGGCGGTCTTCCGCGCCATGTTTGAACAATTCTTAATGACTATAAGATTTGGTCAGTAGACCATTTTCGTTTTAATAAAAGTGTTGTACAGTAGGAAAAGCCACACTGTTCGTCCTACCTCACAACAATAACAAAGATTTGTGCCTTAAATTTGATTACATTACGAAACTGGCCTTTTGGCGTTCTATTTGTTAGCTTTCTATAAAAAAAAAACTTACAGTTGTTAACATACACATAATAGGTTTGGTACAATGCAACAGAAAAACACCAAATGACCGGAAAAGTAGGAATATCTGATAGAAATTTAGGAAAACGGGCGGCAAAAGGAGAGGAATAAAGGGATAATAAATTAAAGAGAAAGGAGAAGGTTTCATGAGTGATTAAAACGTTGATGTAAAACATAACAAATCTATACAATGGATAAGGGACAATATAGATCTCAAAACTGCCCATCAGTATTGTTTTTTCTTCTTCTTCTTCTGTCTCTCTCTCTCCCTCTCTCTCTCATCATTTATCTCTTTCTCTTTCTCCTCTTCAGGCTCCCATTCCCACTCGCTGTCGTCCCTTGCTCTTATTGTGTCTTGTGTAAACATGCATGTTCAGCTGTATCTACAAAAACGTGATAAAACATGCACGGCGGCTATTTTCAAGTGTTAACAATTCTTAAACTCAACATGTAGCAATTAGTACTGTCTAAAGGCGAGAATCTGTCTTATTAATGACTCTCTTTTATTTTTGTGCCACTCGTGGATCACGAGCTGAAAAAACATCATTTTAAAACAAATGTTTTGGGCCGGGGCAGAATTGGTCGCAGGCCGCCTCATCATTGCTATTAAACCTTGATGTGAAGCATGGTTTTTGTTATTATTATTACGGGTTGAACGGAAAATGAACTTTTTCACCTATCTTTTAGAGGTACAATTCAATATTGTGGGTACTAATACGAAAAATGTTGTCTAATTTTGGAAATTCAAATTAAACAGAACTAATGTCAATAAATATTTTATAAGACAATAAAGAAATATAACATAGGCCTATTCAAATCGATTTGGTAACATTGAAAACTAAAGTCTTTTTATGTATTGCATGTATTTAGGCGAATCAGTATGAATGCAAAAAGCATTCACTTTGTTTTTATAATTTATCTTAATTCTAATTTATTTGTTTATTATTTCTTAATAATTTGATTTATTCATTGATTGATTGATTTATATATATTTTTCTTGTCTGATATGTTTGGTAAAATTATTCCCTTTCCCTTTAAAAAAAAGTCATGGACCACCCCTGTTCATCAGAACGCTGACATAATCATCCTACTAAATGATTTAAAAAAGCAAACGAGCGTATAGGGACAAAGTATGACTGTTTTGTGAGAGAGATAAAATGCAACTTCACTTGTGTATCCACTTAATTATTTAAAACTGCAACTGTGTTATTTTGTAGGAATAGTTTGAAAGAGCGTTGGTGAAAAGAACGAGGTTGGGAAAACAATATCTAGGATGAAGAATGTTAATGAGCGGAACCTGCTATCTTATTTATGGGAAAATTGGAGAAATCAAAATGACATATCGAACCCGTGTAACGATACTCCACCCACATGTGCCGTCAAACCTACTCGAAACCTGACGATAATCGTCTTCGCCATCTCCGGATCTTCGCCATACGGAGCAATGTAATTTTTCAGGTCGGTCTATTGTCGATCTCGTCGGTAAGACTGGGGTATTGAATGTAAACGCATTGTAGGATGCAGCACGCTGGCATGTGCAGACACTACTAACTTATTTACAGGTTAATTGAAAGATCAAACATGACATATAGGGGGTAATTGGCTTGGGTACATTAAGACCAATGTTCCTTAACATTTAAAGTACGTCAGAGCACCGTCTCACGAGACAGTCGTTAGCACCAGATCGCAGACATCCCAATAGAATTAGTGTTAATTTTGTACTCAGGACGGTTTCGTGAGACACTGTCCCGCTCATTAAATGGTTAAGACGATTGAGGGCAACGAACCCTATATCTTTAACGCGTTGGAGGGGGGGGGGGGAAGGAATGCCTTGTTTAAATTCTAAGACCCCTGATTTATTGCACGCCAAGTGAAAATTTTAGTATTAATCATAATTATTTGGTAAAAGAAAACAAAAATGAATAAACGAAGTGGATCCAGTCATGAAATAAACATTACAATTTTGTTCATAATAACATCTTTTTTATGTTAATTTAATTAACATGTATTTATGTTTATTCAGTTAAAAAATAACGGTAATATCTTCCTGATAAAGAGGTGGCACTTCGCTCTCCATAAAACAGCGCTGACTTAGGGGTTAAAATCTGAACGAAATATCGCACCTATACACGCTGGTAGGAGTAAAATTTATGACCCCGTTTTAGCTGCTTCTAATTTTACTACCACTCGTTTGCATCAGCACGTCTGTGGGATAAGAGACGTGCCTCGAAATCGACCGTTGCCTAAACGTTTTGAGTAATGTTAGAAGTTTGTGATTTCCTAGAACGATCGGTTTCAGAAAACACGGTTAGACTAATGGATCTTAAAGCCAAGAAAACGGTGTTGAGCTTTTTTCGGAGAAACAAAATCACGTGGATGAAGGTTTTCGTCCGTATATATAGCCAAATACCTGTATTCGATGCCCGGGCTTATGTAAAAGAAAAATTACCTTCATAATCGTCCATTGATAAAGTGACGTGCGCAGCGAGATGAATTAATGTGTAGTTTGAGCGATGATGCTTTGCTATGTCATCAATTTTTCTTCTAAATTTCTTCTTTTTTTGCATTTGATTTTCAGTGCAAGAATGATTTTCGTCTAGTTCCCTTCTCCCCTTCACTCTTTCTCTCGTTTTTGTTCGATTTATATGTGTGTCTCTCTTTCCCAATCTCATCTCTCCCTATTTCCCCTCTCCTACCTCTTTCTATTTAACTAAACTGTTCATACTTGCCTGTCTGTATTTATTTTATTCTCTCTTTTCTTCTCCCTCATTTAGTCCCCCCTCTCTCTCTCTCTCTCTCTCTCTCTCTCTCTCTCTCTCTTACTTTTGTATTTATGTTTGTCTGCCTGTCAGCCCCCCCCCCCCCTCTCTCTCTCTCTATTCTCCATCTCTTTCTCCCAAAATAGTTGAATTTCATCACCCCTTCATATCTAAACTAGGACACGGACACGGATAATATCATGGCATACATCCCATAACCCGAACTTAACCGACGTGACAACCTATTTCAATTTGAATCCAATCAATTTTTTATCGTTACAATATACGGGTCCCTCTGTCTTACGCATTAATGTCGTCTCATGTTGGGAGTGCCCATTACCCATTTTTGTCAGCTGTCATTCTCGTTCGACATCATAAATACATGAGGCGCGTCTGCATTGCAACGAATCTTAACAACGTGATTAAAATAATATAAACCGAATGAAAATATCCTAACAAGAAATGTTTGTATTACATAGTTAGCTGTAACTAATTACGTAATTATTTTCATTTTTTTCCTTCTTTTTTGTTTACTTATAAAGGCAGATCCTAGCACTAACTCTAACCAAGAAGTTACCAGCTCTAACACCCCCCAAAATGGCTTTCATGAAATCCGGGCCCTATATTCAAACTGATCATAAAAGTGGAAAGTTCAAACACAATAGGGGATGATTAAGCTTCTACACCAGATCAAATTTACGTGTATTTTTGTCAATTTCCTCCCAAATGCGTTTACGTAATTCACAGAGAAAACATATGAACTTTTGTTTCAAAGACAATTTTTCTTTTCAAAACTTCTTTCTTCTGTGAATGTTATTATCCATTTCCAAGCAGTTACATGTAACCCCCCCCCCCCCCCACCCTTAAAAAAAGCAGTATCTTTAAACATGATGACACTTGTGTCTCTTCGTGTTATAATCTCCTCTGGCTGATGATACACGTACCTGACAACCAAAGTGGAATGTATCATATCATATTTTATAATCAAGAATCTCAAATTGTACGGAGTCTTCATGATTTCCCTGATACAGCCCGATATCCTTGTTTACTGGCGTTTGTAAATTCCTGATTGTTTCATCACTTCATCACTTCAAGACGTTTACTTGAAATCTTAACATCGTGCAACTCAAGCCCATTGATGCGGATATATATTTTGTTTATCGTATGATGACAAGTTACGCGACCTATAGGAGAAAGGGCAAGTGCTTCCTACAACCCTTCAAATAAATTTTGGAAATTAAATTTGTTAGACATTAACGTGCACCTTTAAGTGAAAATACCGGGTAAGGAAGTGCAAATAATTTGATGATGGGATGAAAGCAGGCAAATATATGGGGATGTATTAAGGGATAGAGGGATGGAGGAAGGGAGAGAATGATGGATAAAGGGATGAATTTTAGATAGAAGGTGGGAGGAGTGAATGGATGCGGGATGGATTGAGGGTGATTGGTATGTATCAATCATTGCGATCGACATACCTATCCGATGCGGGGAGTAACACCTCGACATTACGTGATCCACATTCCACTTTTTACTCACGCATTTGCCCCCCCTCCCCCCCCCCCCCTCTCTCTCTCTTAACTGTTCAAGACTTAAACAACCGAATGTCAATCAAAATACCACCACTGGGTAAGTTGAAAGCTCTTATAATGGCAGGTCGTCATCGGACTAAATAATAATTGGGGATGTCGTTGTAGACATGTTTAAACACTAACCAGTGATGTGAAGGTCTGGGGTTCGAGTTTCGGCAGTTTCGAGTTTCGAGTTTTACGAAGCATTAATCTGTCCTTTCCACTCTCGGCCCAGGTGTGCGGATAATGATTGTCAATAATAACTTCCAAAGCTCTGGAGACGTTATGTCGCCTGCATATTGCAATATGTAGTAACATGGCGTTAAATTATTTTCGTCACGTTTCATTAACGAAACAAATGGTAATTATGCTATTCGGCTAATTGGATCGTCTCGTTAATGTATTAATTACGTCATATGTATGCTTCATCAGGCTTGGGTGACCACGAATTAGCACGACCATCCATGAATTTTAATTTTAATTTGATATTTATATTTTCCCCATTAGAAACCGACGCAAGATGGGATGATTGCCTAAAGGGGAGACAAGTTATGATGTCACAACGCTTGGAGTAGATGATTTATTTATTCAAAAGTGGAACTAGAAATTGGTTCGTCTTTCTCAGTTTGTCTTAAACCAATATTTAAAACTATGAAACGTTTATTTTACTTGAAAACCAGAAAATGATCGATTCTATAATTTCGAAGGGATCTTGGGATTGTATGATGCAACAGCTTGCAACTGATTGCGGAAAAATAACTTCGCAATTTCGTTGCGACAAGAAAAACTGTTTGCGACAATGAAAACTGTTTACGAACTTTCTTGCAACCTTTTAGGAACCTTTATCAACCTTTTACGAACCCTGGCGAAACCTCAAATTCGCTACGCTCGCAAGCATTCGTCGCTCAGAGATACTCCCTATACGTGTTGCAATTACGAAAATGCAGAAACATTAGTGTTACCCCCGATGTCAAAATGGTTTATTTATCTACCAACACTGCCCGATATGAAAGGAAAACAACTTTACGTGACACAAACTCCACAGCTGTGTAATACACCCTGGGCCCACCGGCACCTATACATTGGGGACAAATTGACATTGGCTATGCCGGGGGTCCCGTAATTATTCAAAGCGAGGGGGAAAGGATATAGCCGAGTATGAAGCTCGGCGGTAAACAAAGCCAAATTACCTTTAAAGAAAAGTGAAGTTGCTTTAATGTACAGCCGCGTCAGATTAATACTGTCCTCGACGATTCTTTTCTTCTTATTATTATTTGTATTATTCTTTCTTTCTTTCTTCCCTTTTCACCAATACGCGTATTGGAAGGATTTGTTTCACATTTATCTATTAAAAATATATCTGTTAAATAATTTATTGAAACTGCATATCAAAGGTACTCCTTGTTTATGTATTTTAACAAGTTGTGTGAAAATGTTTCACCTTTCTCTACCTCCCTCCACCCCTTCTCTCTCTCTCTTCTCTCTCTCTCTCTCTCTCTCTCTACCCCTCCCCCCTCTCGCTCTCTCTCTCTCTCTCTCTCGTTCTCCTTTCTATCTCTATCTCTCTCTGTCTCTCTCCCTGTCTCTCTCTGTCTCTCTCTCTCTGTTATATATATATATATATATTTAAATATATTGCTTTACTTCGTCATTTCGTCTCCTCTTTTGTAGCCTCATCATCTTTCCTCTCCATTTTCACCCTCCCCCCAATTCTATTTACCCTCATTTTATTCCATCTTTGACTTTCTCCATGTCTCCATCCATCCCCTGCGAGGCGTGACACCAGGTCACCCCATTTCACCGTACCAGACACATTTACACCTGCGCCGTGCTATTCTTCCAATTAGATTGATGCATGGGAGATCGTGGTAAAATAGAACTAGGAGTGAGGATTATTATTCCAATAATAAAACATCCTCCGGATAACTGAGGAGAGATCCTGCCAAGTAAGGAATGAGGCAATTAACGCGACTATGGAGGACGGATATACATTTCGTGGAGGTGAAGGGCGGGAGGGAGGGGGTGTAGCCTCTATAACTGTGCACAGCTGTGGCGTTTTATTGACCAGACTGGGCGCCACTGCGGTAACATAAACGTCCACCTTGAACCTTAGCATGTAATGAACGACCGCAGACGCCCATCATCGAGGACGTTGGCCAACTTTTTATGATGATGATGACGATGATGTTCGTGATGATGGGGTTGAGAAGAAGAAAAGGAAGACGAACAAGGAGAAGAAGAGAAGGAAGAAGAAGAAGAACAAAACAGAGTAAGAATAAGACAAAGAAGATGATGATGTTGTAGAAACTGATAAGGAAGAAGAAGAAGAAGAAGAAGAAGAAGAAGAAGAAGAAGAAGAAGAAGAAGAAGTAGTAGTTTAGATGATGATGATGATGATGATAATGATAATAAAAATGATATTACTACTACTACATCTTCTACTACTACTACTACTACTACTACTACTACTACTACTACTAGTACTACAACTGATAATTATGATACTTAGACATGTAGTCGGAGGATGGGGAGGAGAAGTAGTATTCATTGATGCGTCTTCTCATAATTACGCTTTTTATCATATTCTATATAATAATCTCCAATGAGCCAGCAATTTTCTCCAAGAACACTGACCTCATGAAGGTCAAGTCACCGGTCATTGTCCACCCTAGTAGTCAGGGGCACCATCTCCATAACAACTGCCCCACACGACCCATGCCACCCTTTGCATGCTTACAAACGAAAGCAATTTATAACAAGATGCTAGACCAATTTCCAAATGACTCCTTCGCGATCATGACTCCGCCGAAATCGTGTTAAACAGACCTCATGACTGGGGACAAAATCCTTTGCATAATTACTGCTCCTGGTAGCGTGTGGTTCATAGTCCCTAAAGCCAAGTCAAGCCTGGTAAACGGAGCATAAAATAGAGAATTGCCCCTTCACTGATGTAGGGGGTAATTATGCTTTCGTTGGATGTAGTGGTGGAGCTTTAGAGATCATGGGGCCAACCCTCCACCACAAACGAGTGACGAAAAAAAAAACTATAATAGATAGGGAAAGGTTGATATAGGATTGGGACGTGAAAAGAATAAGATACAACCCCTCCCATCCCTCATTAATGGCCTCATTGTATTCATCTATCAATACTTTCTGGAGCCCTACCTGATGACACCAGCGCCCTCTAAAATGGGTGGACCCACTATACCCACATTGTTAAGGGAGATATGGGACCTTGTAAGATAATAACCTTTATGAATAAAATGTGTATCGGACACAACGTGAAGCGTTCGATATTTCATGTAACTTGGAACAAACAAAAAACATCGCATTATTTCGTTATCCTTCACCCAGAACGTATAGAAGATCACATTTTAAAAATTTAGGTGTCCTTTTTAATATTCCTTTCTTCTCCGACAAGAAAATGAAATAAAAACTTTTGTTGATGCCTTCAGTGGTATAAAAAGTAAAAAGTACCGTGAACTTGTGGTTACGTAATTGGACTGCATGTGGATCACCAGGTTCGAGGTTCGAATCCCAGACGCAGCACCAATGACCTTTGGCAAGGTATTTATCTGCAATTGCCACTCACAACCCGTGTTTTGGGAAAAAGGTTCATGGTAGGAAGTAACACAGTGAACTTTTGAAGCGCGTTATAGCGCCTTAATTTAGGGCAGCTTGGCTAAAGCTGAGGTAATACTACGATTTATAGGGTGCCTTAAGCATCCTCTGGGATGGAAATGACTTTTGTGAGCACTATAAATTTAGCTTCTATTACTATTGTTATTATTATCATTATCAAAATTGCTAGCGATGGACACGACATGTTGACACCATTTTCGTGTGTACGGTCTTTACGTGACGTTTGGCAGAATGAGCTTCCGGGGTCTCCTGCCCCGCCGATCCGTGTAAATTAAATGCTCCAATTTTGTTGAATTTCTTATCAGCAATGTTACTGCTTTTACTTTAATATTACTAAATACCAAAATAATCAAAGCTTGTGCTCCCCACCAGTAAAGTGAACTTTGAATGTAATACCTATAACAACATAAATTGTTCACGCCAGGAAAATGATCATTACAACATTTATAGTCGAAACAAATTCCGTTACATTTAAAAATTGATCCACTTTTTTTCTTCGGTAACGCGCAATTAAAAAAAATACAATAATTGTCCTACCCCTCCTAGCCCTCCCACCCCACCCTACCCCACTTCTGTCACAGCGTACATCATTTTGCAACCCAAGGCCGTTTTGCAAATCTCACATTATAAGCACACACCGTGGGTGCCAGAAGCGGAAAATGCAATATCATTACGATGTAATTTTGATCTTTAATCCCCATCGGGCAGAAGCGATTAGGTGAGGTAATAACGCGATGGACTATTAAATATGGGGGTTAATAGAGGAAGCTTTAAAGACGTGTACCCCATTTAGAGTTCAATCGTAGCTGCCAGAAGTGCCCGGAAAGGTCAAATACAAATTGTTGCACTCTTTTCTTTTTCTTAAGTGTCTTATTATCTTTGTATAGTCCATGGTCCATCCTTAAATGTTCGTATACTGCTGTTAACATTAACACTTAATAGAAGTACTGGAAATGATAAAACAAAGTATGAATAAAATGACACATTATGTCAATTTATATTAGAGAACTATACAAAACAAGGTTTTGTAAAGGACATCATAATGACTGACTAAATATCTTTAACTTCCCCATCCAAAGTAAACTATGAATATAGTTATGACTACACCAAACATGGTTTCTATTGTTTTCATCTGAATATGAGAAATGTATGTAGGTATGCCTTTAATTCATTTAATGCAAAGGATCTAGGTTTGTAGGTCTACTTATTGAATGTAACTTTGGTTAACCCTGTTTAATGTATTGAAGAATTGATTGGCTTTTTAAATTTAATAATCTCACAAACTAAATGTTTTGTGTAAATGTGCATGAAATGCCTCATTTGGGGACTCGGTGAAAATAATGCTGTGTATGTGTGCATTGTGTGTAAGCGCGCGTGTGCGTGAGTGTGTGTGTATATGAATTCATCATTTCTGACTTATTCAACGAAAATACCTATGCATCCTTTGTGGCTGCTGCTTAATAATGCTCGACCGATATATTTTTTTTAAATCTATGCCTGAACTTCCATTCAACCTACTTGGCCGTACCGCACTGTATTCACAAAACTTAAAATGTTGCTTCTTCTTCTTCTTCTTTCGTATGAGATTATAGTAAATATATAAAGCTTTTTCTTGAAGCTGGGTAAGCCAGTTAAATGTGCATCATGTGAACCCTGTCAGTTGGCGGAAGTCAGGCGAAAGACAACAACTACAGTTAGTAGTATTTTCCATTTTGCTGTGTACCCTTTTCTAACAGAAAACAGTAATTGCCTGTCAAGCTATAGAAGATTTTTAAATTTTCTATCGTGACAACAGGAATCTTTCCTCCGGAAAAAATGACTTTATAATGACCAATTATTTCACTGTCATCGTACGAATTGGAATTCAGTAAACGCCATTTTAAAGAAATGTGCCCCTCGGAATAGCGGTAACTAGGTCAATTATCGTTCGATCAAACTACGCACATGCGCTGTCATGTTTTGGAGTCGTATATCTATGTGCAGTGAGAGAGAGAGAGATCCATACGACGATTATATTTAGGAACTTTCCTGCCCTTAACGTTTTGTTAAATTTAGATGGGGTAAACATAAAATTCTGATGCTTTTGTCTTGTGTATTTATCGCTTCTGTACCCTCGTTAGGACAAATTTACGAGTGTCTTGAACATCGTTCGATAGATAAAGCAAACACGAACGCGTGTTCTTCAACGAGTCTCAAAATGTCACGCTGTAAGAATATGGTGCTAAAGTTTTGTAAGAAAAAAGAAGAAAGAAAGGTCAGTTGTGAGATGGCAAGTGTTCTTTCTGTAAGATATCATGATTGAAAATACTCGCAGGTGGAAAGTAAAGTGCATTTAAACCTACAATACATGTAATTATAGCCTAGGCCTTTTGATCATAAGCCTATACTTATGACATCGTAT
The DNA here is from genome assembly GCA_035222895.1 of Strongylocentrotus droebachiensis. Classification (NCBI taxonomy): domain Eukaryota; kingdom Metazoa; phylum Echinodermata; class Echinoidea; order Camarodonta; family Strongylocentrotidae; genus Strongylocentrotus; species Strongylocentrotus droebachiensis. The sequence continues at coordinate 22,513 of JAVYIG010006022.1, read as the reverse complement.
TGTGAAAGAAATTGTCTGGAAGCGAAACGAGTGGAAAAGGTGGATTATCAAGGATTGATGTATACTGTGGGGTTAAAATGGGTACCCGGTAGGATGCGAAAGCTAATGTGGTTTGATTAGCAATGGCGCTTGTAAAATGGCGACTGGCTGGAATGCTCCCCAGGGAGTGGAGAATGTGCATACATTGTGTGCGGGTAAGCCTGAATCCAATGACCGGGGTAATAATATGTTCCGCGCCTAGAAACAAAGTATTAGGCGCATTATAAATGTAAGCTATTATTATTATTATTATTTTGGGAGTTATCAACATGATAATAAAGTGACTCGATCTGATGACGTCACATGCACTTTTAATACACATAATTGAGTGTATGGGACTACACAAACACATGCCACTAAAGCTTCGTTCATTGAACCGTCCAGCTATTTGTAGTAATTCATTTTTAATATGGGGGCATATGAAGAGCAATCCTTTGCAAGGGACATTTTTTTTCTTCCAGGATATTCTTGCACATTGACATTGAAAGAATGACAAATCTCACACTTTAGTTTTCATATTTGCCAGAACTCAACTTCCGCTTTAAGATCTGTCCTACGCCGATGTGCGAAAGTGCACTCGTTCACAGCTGCTGTCAAAGAGCGGATCAATGGAAACCCAATCCAGCTCAGATATATCACAACATTGAATCGCAAAGAACTCTTACCCTGTGAAAATGTCAACTTATATCACCATGTCACCTGACACCTCTTTCAAATAATGATACAATGTCACCTGACACCTCCATCAAAGGATGATACACCTGACACCTCTATTAAAGGATGGTACCATGCATGTGACGTACTTGTACAGTATATTTACTTTTATTTCACACTACAAGTTGAAAGAGATATATTATACTGGTCATTGTTGCCGGAAAGATGAACAGATGGGAAAGACCATTGAGTCCTCATACTGCCCACACCACTGAGTTTGACTACGTCGCTGTATACATTCTGCGATTATTTCTGTGGTCATTCAGTGTCCTTGGTAAAAAATTGTTTTTCTATCGAGAACAAAATATTAAGATTGTATCACCCGAATTTAGTCATCATTATAAATATACTCCGGGAAATATTAGCCGGGACATAGGGAATCAAGAAATAACCTCCAAACTGAATAAAACTGTCAAATGGGGCTGCTCTGTGTGGTAGTAAGCTCACGTTAATGAATTAACAAATAAGGACATTGAATATAACACGATCTCATTTTTTTTCGAAAATTCAACTCCAATACCCTATTGTATGTCCCACATGTATTATTTTGGGATGACGAATTAACAATTGTCTTGGTTGCACAATTCAGTGAGTGACACACAAGGCTATTGAAATTGAATTAGGCTGATTTTTTCCGAAAGTAGTTGCAATCGTGTTTTATGCTCAGCTGTCAAAAGATGGATAACATTTTCTATAACACAAATGACGAAACATTTCCACCACTCTCTTCAACAGCGATATTAATGTTCATGTACATGGTGCTCAGCCAAATAATGACCAGCGCTCATAATACTACATGTAATTAGCTATTAAAATAAAGATAACATCTTCTAACATGCAACAGCGACACTTGATCATGCACATAGCATGCAGGAAAATAATGGCAAGAGTCCGCTCATTATAATTAGTATGTTATTAGGCTGGTATCTTCGAACATTAAACGTCACAGACAGAGTAATATGACGATCACCAGTAATTAAGCATCCAATCATTTTCTCATAATTATTGATGTTGATTCCCTACACTCTATCAATTATTACTCCGTCAGTGAACTTTTTACCCGAGCTGCGCTCTATCTAAGGTTAGCGACCGCCAACCTGCAAAGTGATGATTACAAATTGTTGCTTCATTCAAGCGCAAGTACCACGTATAAAAATGTTGGTTTGAATACTGATTCAACAAAATTATTCAATGCTCCAATAATCTGGCACTAAAGTAAACCGGCGAAATTTGCGATACCGGTTCCATTGTCAGTAATTTCCTAATTTTATTTATCATGCTTTCAGTTGTGAAAAAAATAGATGTAGGCCTATGTTGCGTGAAAGCTTTCAAAAGTCTCAAATCATGCATGTTATCAATATATTGATAGAAGGTAATGATCTGAAGATGTGTTGTTTATTTTTCGAACACCTCTGTCAAATGTGTTTGAGTGAAATTTTAAGGATGGGGAAAGCGTACACAATGTATGAAATCGTTGGTATAAAAAGGGCAGAACTAATTATGTATTTTCCTTTTCATTTCATTTGTTAACCTTTTATTTTATTGAGGCCTAATAATTTTTTCATGTCAAGCCTAATTGTGGAAGAAGATTAGAACGTACCAAGAATTATCCCATTAAACACATTTATGGCGTTACTAGAAAACAAAGGTCAAATTTGATGACAAGTTTACTGGAATTTCGCCATCGGGTAAAAAATATCTCGAAGTTAATAAAAAATAAAAAATAAAAATCCATTTTGTTTCTCAACTCGTCAATATGACTTGTAAAACAACCTTTTAAAACAACCTAAACCTAACGCTAACCCTATATTTCCATATCCCACCTTTACCCTACGTACTTATCCGAAGTAGTTTCATATCTCACGCCGATAGCGCCTAACATTCAGATAGAGGAACATACACAGTGCTTTCGATTGTAGCTCCCGTTTCGGGGAGGTAGATGTTTTATTTTCTGGCCTGCCATGTTTAACTGCGTTTCTCCAAGGAGTTACATATTAATCAACAAAGTGTACCGATAACCCTCTCGGGTGGGCTTGTCTACAAAATGGAAGATCTTAATTTCAAAGCAATATGAAATATCAGTGTAATGAAAACACAGAGAGAAAAAATTAATTAAATGTTTTATGGTGAACATGCTCACGTGTATTTCAAAACACGTCTCAAATGATTCATATTGCCTTCAAAATAGAAATTGATTTCAACATGAATATATAATAAGTTGGATATCATCGGAGACCCACAGTTTAAGTTGATCGATTTTTAGATAAATTTGGCTAAGTTGACATAAATGTTTGAAATCATTACGTAAAATAAAGCTTTGAAAATTTACAACATCAAATCAGAAATGGCTGATCAGGGTTTTTATCTCGCTCTTCATTCCTTTTAAAGTCATGAATAAAATCATAGAATGACTTACAAATTCAATGTCAAAAAGGTCAATAAAGTAATTGATATATTGTATTCTTCTCAGAATTAATATCATATTTTTGCCTTAATCTTTTATTTACTCGCTTGTATGTACATTAATCCTTTCAGAAGAGAGGCAACGAGAGACAAGATTGCCCTGGGAAACCTGATTATTTCTTTGACATTTGAAGCAATCTGTGAACCATCGACCCGTTCTGCTCTTGACAAATGAAAAGTAATTGCTATCTTTCCTGTCAGGAATTGATGTCTTAGTCGACCTAGTTTGGTTAAGCTATGCACATGATCCATCCATATCTATTATACTTGATTGACTCATCCTGCTCTGTGTATTTCATTACATGATAAGGCTGTGTCCTTCATAAACTTTCCTGTTTGACAACTGGGCGTTGTGGCGTGCGCCTGTAATCCAACTAATAGTGGAAGTTACAAACTGATTCAGCTGAGGACGCAGGTTCGAAACTGAGTCACGTCTTTCGAATAATGACGTTTAAAGGTCGGTCCCCAGACGTAAATCATCATATATGATTGATACACGTCTGTAAAAACCCAACACACACACACACACACACACACATAAACGTTTTAAATACATGTACATGTCTGCTCGTGTGTTCATTGTGCTTGTCGATGCTTGTATTAAGAGGCAATGAAATTGATTGTGAACACTAAAGATAGACTTTTAAAGTGCAACATAGACTGGCAAGTGTCTCTATGCGCTTAAAAATACAGCTAAAACAAAATAAAATTTCATGCTTACAGAATAATTTTAATGTAAATATTAAAACGTCACGTAGTTCTTAAACTATAATAGCAAACAGAGGAATAAATTATATTGTATACATGTACGTGTACATATTGATCATATACGTACGTCAGTATTGCATTTTGTGTCATAAGACATTAATAATAAATAACCAAATAAACGAACAGCAAATCAGATTGGAAACTGCTATTTGTACTGAGGCGTTCCAGCATGTCATCCGGCTTCAATTGCTCGGAGGCTCTTTTCTCTTGAAAGAATATTGGGTAACAGCTATATAGGGTTTTAGGTTATGTTCAATGTTACTGCATGCATGGTCCAGGGTTATAATTGGGAATTTTGGCATGGTAAGGAATAATTTATTTTCATGATTGAAAAAAGTTCCGTTCCTTCAACCAACCAACTTTCATGGAAGAATCATAAAAGGGATAGCTAGGTTTATTGTTTCAGACCGCAAATGCCTTCAAAGTGCATGGTTATTGCTCTTATTTTTTTAATGACATTTCTAGTGCTCCTTTAGGACCTAAAATTGCTATGAAGGTAATATTAGACCTCAACATAATGTAAAATTTAGCCAATACAATTTACCAATTCAGGTCCACTTTTAAAAATACGGTGATCGTTAATTAAAATCCTTAATTAATAATAACAATACACGGATCGGCTGGTTGTGCGTATTAAAACCAACATCGGCATAGGTTGGAATAAAACGTATAAGGCGCTATCTCTCTTTCCAACGGCTGGTTCAAATCATCGAATATTGGTGGGGCACCACAAATATATTAGAAATCGTTATATTTATGGATATTTCAGCCGTCTCTGAACCGATTTTGATCAAACAAAGATGATTTTGTCATTTCAATTGTATGTTCTTTCAAATTTGATACTCACCTTTTCATTATCTCACAAAAATTATTTTGTGTAACTTACCTTATTACCTTATCGTTTCAAACTGCGCATACCTCCATTTTACGAAGTGAACCGTGTGAACTCCTTTTAATTTCAGAGGAAAGAATTGGTTCAGAGTGTAATGTTTCCTTACCAGGAATGGTATGAAAAGAGTTTCTCTTTCTTTCTTTCGTTCTCTCCACCCTCCCCCAGTCATAACTTCATAATACCTATGTAATCATTGTTTGGTGTTATGGGATCGACGTAGCGGAACACTACCCGAATTCGACTAATCTACAGACTGAGGCACCCCCTGTATTAAATAACACACTAACACAAAAAATACCAAGGTACAGGCGGGAGGGCAGGATTACCCTCACACAAAAGAAGAAAAAGAATTGACAGTTTCATTTCGTTCTAACCATGACCGAGAAACTTTTCCTTGAGGTGTGCGTTCCACCCTGGACAGAATTCAATAAAACTTGTACACTGCCATCATGACAATGTGAAATCAATTTGAGAACACATTTTGAAACTGAACTGAAATTCCTCCATCCTTGTCAGCCGAGGGTAGTGCGCCCAAACAAATAAAGAATACAAAAAAATAAAATCAATGAGATGATACATGTGCACATGCATGTGACATATTAGGCGGAGAGTATGTTGCAGTATACAATCTTACAGATTGGATTCAAATCAGGTCATGCGATTGCATTGTGATAACAAAGTGAAAGAAAAAAATATTTGAAAACAAAGAGAAATAAAAGAATAATTGCGTGTTTTGCGGTTTTTTAATCAACAAGATGAGATGGAAAACTCTTACGGAAGATCACGAGCAGTAATCTGCAGTGCACTCAGATATTTGATCCAAAGTTATCATTAATTTGTCTAGTCATATTTCCCCAATTACGGCATGTGAAAAAGAATCCGTTGCAGGGAATTGTATTTTTTACTGTAATATTCTTCCTCAGAAGAATTTTAAAAAGTAAGAAAGCTCGCAAATTGATTTTTGTTTATTACTTTTACCAGAGCTAAAACTTTCTCTTTAATCTTGATAATCAAACGTATGTCAGGCGCGATTTGAGGGACAGTATTTATTATCTAATGATGGATCGATAAGAATGGCAGGTATAGCGACAGCATCGATTTTTCTGGTCTTAACCCGAGATGACGACAGGGACGATGTGATTAGAAAGAGAAAGAAATATAATTATCAGGCAAAGACGGCCAGACGGTAAGAGAAGACGATAAGAGATAGTGAGAGAGAGAGAGAGAGAAAAAGAGTGAGATGGAGGGAAAGAGAGAGAGAGAGAGAGAGCAAGAGAGAGTGGGGGAGAGAGAGACGGCTAGACACAAAGACAGATATTGGAGAAATGGTTCAGAATATGTATCGTCATGAACATGATGCACGGTTAGAGAGAAAAATAGGTATAGAAAGGAAATAGGCTGGTGTAATAGTATGTTAGAAAGCCACCGTTACCCCCCCCCCCCCTTACCTTTCTTCCCTCTCTCGCTCTCTCTCTTTCTCTCTCTCTCTCTCTCTCTCTTTCTTTCTCTCTCTTATCTTCCCTTGCAATCTATTTCCTTTCAAATCTTCCTCTTCTCCCCCCCCCCCATATCTGTTTTACTTCTCGCCCTCCCCTTCCCTCTCCCATAGTATTTTACCCCCCCCCTCCTCTCCGTCTTTCTCGTTTAACCTACTTTATTTCTTTCTTTTCCCTTTTCCCTCTTTTTCTCTTTCTCTCCTATTTCTCCCTCTCTCCCAATGATAATATTCTACCCCTCACTTTCTTTTCCTCTCTCCTCCTTTCTCAACCCAGTTTTATATATGTATCTCCATTTTTCGTTCTCTCTCGATCCCTCTCCAAAACAAAGGTAGCAAAATTCTCACTTTTATAGTTTTGCTCTATGATATATATTTGTTATTCATTTGTTTACATTGTACCCTCCGTGCGTAAGAATTACAAGTCACATCTAGTAAAAGAGAAATCGTCTTTTCAATATGCTACATGGTTTTCTCACCCGAAATTGTCAATATACAAGCGAAAACATTGTGAAATATCCAAAATTGAAAATGCAATATCCCGACTGATTTTTGAAGATGAAAAGCGTCAGAACTAATTTATGAACGATGTGGTTGTGATCAGGAACATGGTGTTATAACCAGGCGCGTAGCCACGGGGGGGGCACGGGGGGGCACGTGCCCCCCCCCTAAAATTTCCAGGATCGGTTGAAATTTTGTAGACCCCTTTTTTTGACCTCGATCGATTACATGTATGTGCCCCCCCCCCCCCCCCCCCCCCCCCCCAAAGATCAAACTCTGGCTACGCGCCTGGTTATAACCATAAACAAAGACTGCGTGTTATTCAACAATGTATTATGGGCAATATTTCTCTAGGTAGGGGCGTCGTTGTAACACTTTCAGGGGGCAGAGGATGTTCAGGATAATAATACTATTAATAACTCGTCCGACTAAAATGCAGAAATGGGGTCTCATTTTGTTAGACTTGTTCACCCCCCCCCCCCCCCCCCCAAAAAAAAAAAAAAAAAAAAAAAATCGAGTGTCAGATTTGTGGATGAGAATATAACTTTGTGGGAGATATTTAGAAGGGAAGTTGTACAATCCCATCCACCCCTTTGGGCAAGGGCCATGTTAACTTTCCACTGCTGTGAATATTTCCTGTTCCCTACTACCCATTAGCTATTAATATCTTGATTTAAAACCATAAACATATGTACAGTAAGCATGTACACGTGTGTTGATATCTTTTTTTATCCACTAAGATTATATTTTGTTGATATGCGATTGGTATGATGACAGCAATGTAAATCGTGTAAGGAATTCCAGTTCTAGTCCTCTTTCCTTTAGCTGAATCGATCGTTTACATTTCATTTGCTGTCATTCTTTTCTATTCTTTTCACGCCCTATGTAGGCCTACGCTGCAATTTTGATTTTTTAATCGAATACAAGATTAAAGTCATTACAGAATCCAACAATTTTAACACTGAGTGTGCCATATAAATATACCGATATGACAGGAAATGCATCGTGTAAAATTTTACTGAGGAAAGAAAGGTGAAAGCTGAAATATGTTGTTCCACTATACCGTGTGTCTCAAAAAAAACGTAACACTTTTGAAATGGTTGCCAAATTGAGCATATATAATTTTATGAAAAAATGTTGATATGTATGGAAAGCTAAAGGACCAACCTTTCATATGATATGAAAAAATTGAAAAAAAAATCATGCTTCGATGAACAGTGTTCACTTAAGTTAGAGGTATGAAAATGGGCCTGCGCAGGATTTTTCCTTCCAATTTTGGACAGGTAAGTTACTTTTAGCATACAAAATAAGTTTGATATGAGATATTCATGATCGATGGATTAAGAGTTAAAAGGATGTTTTGAATACCAGTCCTTTCTCTCTGTCATTTATCAATCCCCAAACACCACCCCTGCCACACACACACACACACACACACACCAACTTCCACTCCCATCTTATTGTATCATTGATCTGGTAGATGTGAACAGGATGAAGGAAGAATGGGAAAATGTTAAATTGAAATACCGTATTCAAAATCATAATTGACATTATGCAACCCACTCTCCTCCCCCCCACAACCTTTTCCCATCCCATCACCTACCCCTTGCCTTTTCTTTATCAGTTTTCTTCCGTAAGTTTGGTGGATCATCAATCACATTTTATTCAGGTTTTATGAATGACCCAAACATGTAATAGCTAAGTACATCATTCATTATGCATTGAAAATACCAGAATTCGAGGTATTCAAAATATCCTTTTGATTCAAAATATCCTTTTGATCCATCGATCATGAATATCTCATATCGACCTTATTTTGTAAGTTACAAGTAATTTACCTGTCCAAAATTGGAAGGAAAAATCCTGCGCAGGCCCATTTTCATACCTCTAACTTAAGTGAACACTGTCCATCGAAGCATGATTTTTTTTTAATTTTTTCATATCATATGAAAGGTTGGTCCTTTAGCTTTCCATACATATAGACATTTTTTCATAAAATTATATATGCTCAATTTGGCAACCATTTCAAAAGTGTTACGTTTTTTTTGAGACACACGGTATATCCATGTGGGTGATTATTGGTATAATCGCATCGGCTGATGATAAATCATTTTGACAGTTTATATCGACAAGCTGTATTACAAGTCTTCATTCTAATCAAATGCTTTAGACTGTCTTAAATCACGTCTAAAAATGTTTAATTATAGTTATTTTTGTCCATATTCTCTATCTTAATTCTCTCCCCTTGCATTCATCTCACAAATAAAATCCCTCCCTTTTGGGGAGATCACCTCTAATAACCGCTCGACCTTCTCAATCTGTGACTCCAATAATACATTCGGGGATCTCCTTCCGACTTAACAAAGTTGGCATTTGTCAGATATGGTGTGCATCAAGAAGTTTATTGTCCGCATGATGTTAGGATCAAGTATAGGAGAGCATTAGAATCTGATGCGCGGTCCGCGTGGATTAACCCTGTCACAGCCGAAAGCAGATGCACCCAATTCGGTGATGCGTTGTGCGGTGTGCATAGTATACGGAGACGGTTAAGACAGCATGGCGTCAATGTAACGGTATAACACAATTGCAAAAGTGAAACATATGAAAGGTAGACATTATACAAACTACGATGTCAAAAAACTTTCAATAAATCAACGTAAGGGTAGTATCAGACTATCAGTACCTTATTGTATTGGCTGTAGAGATCATGTTCGGATTATGATATTTCAATAAAACGTTCGTCCGTTCAATAAGTGACGCACATGAGTTATTGAAACTTATGTTGATATCTTTAAAGTAATGTAAGATTCATTCATTTTCCCCTTTTGGGGGATCGAACATTTTCACAAGGGTCCATCACAAAACATATAGCAGAAAAAAGATGCAGCTGAATATTTTTTGAGTACTAATTTGCAAAGTTCTAATTTAGAAATTATGTTACTGGATTTAATAATTAAAATAATGAAGAAACATGACATTGTACTTGTACAATAGACTCTACATCATGTGAAAGGAAAGATCCAAACTTAATAGCATTGTCATCAACATTTATACAATTTGATATTGATATCTGCTTGCTTTTTCTCTTTTCCCCCTTCATTTTAACAAAAAAAGTTTATACAAAATTCACATTCAAAGCACGATCTTTGTAATGCTTTTAATTTACATAACGTCATATATTTTGATCTCTCTCTCTCTGACATGTTTTTTTAAAAGACATGTCATATCTCGCTGTGGCCGAATCGTAAATAACGAATCATAATGATTGTATTAAAAGTTTAAAGAAATGTTTTACTATCAATCACGTACCGTGTTCAGACCCAAAAGATCCATTACCGAAAAACTTGAAATTAATCAATTAATATTTGACACGTCTTCAGTGCAATATCGTTTATCACTGCCAGTTGATATTGTTCCCAATAGACTTTAGTGTTAATTCAGTTGACCTTTGGCTTGTAACCAATAGAGGGTTGGTGTAATTGCAGGAGGTTAAAAAATAAGGTCCACAGTTTTAATATTCCACCTTTAATGCTTGCATGGGTGTTACATGCAGGGGCGTGGCTAGAATTAAGTTGTGTGACATGCCTCTATTCATAGAGCTTTTCAATAACGAATATGTTGATATTAATCAATAATATTAATGTTTGACACCTATTTTTTCATTTATTTTATTTATTTATTTTCCACTTGTGGGACAGAACACCTTTATCACCACCAATGCTGTCCAGTGTGGTCCATCTTTCATACGGAAGTCCTTTGTCACTGTCATCCATCAATGTTCCCAATAGACTTGTGTCGTGGCATTTGACATTTGGCATGTAAGGTCAGAGGGATGAGTTGTGAGTAGGTAAGAATATAGCTTTATTCCACCTTGCTTGCAGGAATAAGTATAGGAGCTTAGTTACAAGAAAGTGGGTGTTTGACTAGTTTTGTTTTGACCTTTTCCTCCAAACAACCCCACAATTTCAATCTTGTTTTGTAAGTTATCTCGTTATGAATAATCAAAATAACCTTATGTGATATTTCATCACAAAGCTCAAAATCTGTCCCAAAACATTTAATGTTAATGTTACAATTTTCCTATGCACTTTGATTTTCTTTTATATTTTTCTGTATGTTTACCCGTTGACTACTTGATTCTTTTCCAAGTCCATAAGCCTAATACAGGAGCTATCCTGTTCCAGTTCACAACGGGTTAATGTTCCACTGCTTTCTCTTTATTTCTCGCTTTTATAGCCTGAACCAAATATTAATTTTCAAATGTGAATGGGTCCTCATTTGCTTTCTCTTTTACCATTATGCCGGTACACTTGACTCTCAATGTTAAGGTCCCCGAGCACACTTGAGTACTGTCTCCGTCCATCTTCCGTTACACAGTCAAGTATAAATGATTGAATTTTCCGCCCGAGGGGGGGGGGGGGGGGTAGAAAGGGGCAAGAGGGATAAGTGAGACATAGGCGAGAGTATCGTAGGTATAAACCCTTTTTTTCAATAGAAAGTTAGAAAAGTGGAAAATGATATGAAATGCCCTAAAATCATGACTTTAAGTGGAATAAGTGGGAATATCATTCGCTTTCAAACATGTAGCTTCCCAATATATGCCTCTAGGGCAAGCCTGTATATATTTCGCAGAAAAGACCAAGGAATTCTTATACCTGTATGGTCGGATGTTTGGTTATTTAAGTTAAAAAGTATAAAAGACAGCTTACTAATTAATTTCAATTTCAAATTCATGTATAATATTTTAGCAATACCATATAATTTGTTTAAATGGACAATTAATGCCAATGATAAATGTTATTATTGTAATAAGACAGGTGATTGTATGCACAATCATGTTCTTTTTTTGTAACGAAGTCAGTATGTTTTGGAATGAAGTTGAAAGGACTATAAAAAAATATTTCATGTCTAATTTTAATTTCAAACCATGTCATATATTGTTTGGTATTGATTTTAATTCAAAGAAGGAAAAAGATGTTGATATTATTCTGAATTATGCACTTTTTACTGTTTACAAAAGTTTTGTTGGAAAAGAATCTAAAAAGAAAACATCTAAAAAGAGACTTCTTCATATTTTGATTTACCTATTAATTTATCGTTTACAAATAGAAGAAAATATTAGAAAACCATGTATATCTCTTCAGAAATGGAGGCAAATGCTAAAAATGTGAATATGTTTATATTATTATGAAGAAAAAATAAAGAAGACCTGAAATGGTTATTTTACAACAAAAACAAAAAAAAATGAAATGCCCTAAAATCATGACTTTAAGTGGAATAAGTGGGAATATCATTCGCTTTCAAACATGTAGCTTCCCAATATATGCCTCTAGGGCAAGCCTGTATATATTTCGCAGAAAAGACCAAGGAATTCTTATTCAAAGTCATGGACATTTTTAAAAACGGAACTTCTTTATTTATTCCACATTAAAAGCAATTATAATATTTTGATATTGGCCTACCCTTAAAGAGACGGTTGAAGACAACAGCGGGTAATCTTTTAATAGAACTTTCGAGGGAAATATAGAAAGGACAAGCAAACAGAAAGAAGAAGTAAATTGTGAATGGTCTAAAAACAAAGAATAGTTAAATTGTACTTCATATAATCAGCATTTTCCAAGAACTCGTAAATTGTTTATGTTGCAATGTAATCAGACGAGCGGTACTTGAAGCCAAGTCCCACGAAACCCTAGTCAATGTCACTGCCACCGGCGCGTCAGGATTCTTGGCTACGATGGTGGGAAAATCCCTCTTGAAATATCGAGATCAATACCTATTGGTGGCTTACCTAAAGCCTCGAGACTATTGCACCTGTGAATTTCCACCACATGGGGATATAAAGACAATAAGAATTCTCAAAGACGATTAACCACCTTCACTAGAATTCGATCTTCTTTTTAAGATACCACATCTCATATCCCCTTTCAAATGTTATTACACTAAATCAAAGTCACAATAAACCCGAGACCCTGTCACTTCCGCGACTCAAGAGAGTCTACGACACCTGCTGACGGGAAATCCCCCTCTCGAAACCTCAAGATCTTTTCCCCCATCGGTGACGTATACCCAGACCTGTAACTCCTATGTTTCTCTAATATCCTACTAGACCTAATACATTTGTTTACTTGACTCGAATGGTGTCTGTTTGGAGGCGGATACAGGTTTTTTTTCAAATAGAATACGGGGCACAATATTCCTTTGATTTTATAACAAGGGGAAAATGAAAAACATACATCACTTCAAAAACGGGGGGGGGCTGATCATCCAATGTGTGTACTTAAAGATACACCACTTGGCTTTTTTAAAGGAGGGGGTTGCACGGGCAAGATGCTTTCCCCCTCCCCTCCCCATTTGGCCTAGAGTCGTCTGTTTTTACTATCCCCTTCTTTGCCAACACGTACGTGACAAAAACAATTTAATACGATTAAGGTCTGGATCTGGCAGAATGATTTTGTCTAGTCGGGCCGATCCCCTAATTACATACAATGTTCGTATCATGTAACGTTGCCAAAGAGCTGGCCACATATTACCAATGATAGTAACGATAACTATAACTAAAACTATAAGTTTTAATATTAATATAAATATGAATACATCTGCAACTATAACTGTAACTATGTATGACTATAAATGTATCTACAACTATAGCGATCACTAAAACTATAGCTGAACTATCATTATTGGCCTAACTTTAATTGTATTTCGTTCCCACATCAGCATGCGGTTTTATGTGTAGAAAGACTTGGACATCGGTGTTGGGAACCACACAGTACCATATTTTTCCTTTGAGCATTCATTTACTGATATATTCCACTCCAGAGCAATCGAAAGGATATACGCTTTGACATCAATATAAGCAGAGGGGCATCCACACGAGTCTCTTCTTAGAAGAGAGAGAGAGAGAGAGAGAGAGAGAGGGAGGGAGGGAGATACAAACAAACGTAACAATAATTTACGTACATCTCTCTTTCTCTCTTTGAATGCAAAATACACAATGGAAGAGAGAGGGGGAGAGGATGGAGGAAAAGAGAGAATATGACAGAGATGCAGGGGTCGATAGAGGGGAGCGGTAAAGATATAAATGAGGAAGAGAATCACAATTGTAAAGTGAGTGGTACCTCCATCATAAAAAGAAAAACATATTCCTTATCTCGCCGAGCTCATTATAGTAGATACGGGGGCACCTCCCCCAGCGAATGACACATAAACGAGGAATGCGTGGTGTGGGGGGAAACAACATTTAAAGTACATTACCCCTCCCCCCCCCCTCCCCCCCCCCCCCCCATCACCACCACCACTACCACCATACACACACATATTTTCTCTTCCTCGATATCCTCTCCCTCTCCCATTCCCTCACAAAGTAGACCCCCCGCCCCATAACAATGGTGCCCCCTTTAACAGGACCCAGGCTACACCATTGCTTCTGCTTCCATCTTAAATAGTTCCCCACCGACCCCTCCCCCCCCCCCTGCCATCATATCCTTTCCGCTAGACGCATTAGCGAGGATAGACCCAGTCAATTCCGACATCGTGCCGGACTTCCTAATTCTCTCTCCCCCGGGACCACGGCGAGTCGTAGGGCCAAGAAACGGTGCATGAACCCTGTAATTCAATCGGTAATTTCCCTCCACTTCTTCCGGATCCTCCATAATTGCATCCTAGTCGTAGATAGCCGAGTCACACCAACAAGACCGTCAACAAACCGAAGAGAATGTTACGTTACACCCAAATGGGTGCAAATGGCCTAGAGTCGATCCGTCGATCAGAGCAATCTTCAAGGTCTTTAAATGAAGCCAAATTGTCCTCATTCCTGTTTGTTTTTATATATATATTGGATGTTGTTCCGTTCACAAATAACATAAAAAGACATCACATGTCATGATTGCTGTGTGCCATATTTAATTCTTTGGAGATTCTCTTGGTGTGAAACTAAAAACATCGAAGGGTAAGAAATGCAGTGACTCTTCCGCTGTTCCGGCAGATGACCGCGGTACCCTGGCAGATTCGGTGACGGTCATTCCTTATTTTGTAAAGGGTTGATTTTTAATTTTGTTGGTGATAACTGATATGTATCATCAACACTATAAGCATTGGTGACATTACCTGAGAATACAATACGCAGCGCAGTATATAAAAAAAAACAGGGTAAAGATATTCGAACAATCGCAAATAGTCAGGTATAAGGTATAGGTATAAGGTATACCACAGAGTTGGCATGATCAGACTTCTATAATCAACTTGGTCATGGAGGAACAAACTGATAATGGCAAAATAAACTGCAAAGAATTAGGATAAGAATTTCGGAGAGTTCAGAAAATAGGTGTTTGAAGAAAAAAGAACTTTTGAATTCATTTCAAAGTCATTGGTCTAAAAGAAGCCTCTGGGGAAATCTTCTCCAAAACAGATCGCCCTTGGGTTTTCCAACAGAAATCGATAAATCTTAAATCTCTTGTGTCAAATTTATCTTTCGAGAACTATACAATTCATTATGTTCTTTAAAACATGAAGATGGCGTTTAATTCGTGGTTTCTGTAAGTATACCACGAGTTAAACCGAGCTTGCGAGATTCTTCATTGTTTAGAATCTTCAAGATTTCTCCATGATTTATTAAATGTAATTCCTTCGGGTTATAATATGTTCTTTTGCCCCAGCTCCGAACCAGAGTTCAATGTTTCCGTAGGTAATTTTTTTTTTCCATAGTGTCCATGTGACCATGTCACTGGCCGCAGTGGTCGATCGCGAGGAGATAGTATAGGGAGGGATAGAGGAGCTGGGGATGGAGAGAGAGAGAGAGAGAGAGAGAGAGAGAGAGAGAAAGAAAGAGACAGAGAAAGGGAGGCGGAGAAATTGAGATGGGGGAGGAAGACAGGAAGAGAGAGAGAGATAGAGATAGAGTGGGAGGGGGTAGCAATGGTCCGGGAACTTAAACACATATTATAACATTACTCAATATGAAGTTGACCACATGTTGTGTCATAAGTTTGTCAAAATATTTAGTCTTTTTTTTTTTTAAACCCTCACACATATATTGATAGAGTTTCCACCTCTTCCTCTCATGTATTCGTATACTTTAACTGTTTATTGTCAACATCACTACGACCCCCCCCCCCTACCCCATTTCGACTACACAGAAGATAGTACCAGTCGAAATTAAGAAAATGCTTCTGGAGGGGGTCAATAGTATGTGTTGGGGTGTTGCACTTTTTCCGGGTAGACGTATATCTCCGACCCTATCTAATCCAAATGTATATGATATATAAAACAGTGTTACAAAAGTAAACTAGACTACAACAAAAATCCAGAAATAATTTAAAACCAAGAATACAAAACCCGGATCCACAAATGTCTGGTTTGGAAATCCATTTCGAATTCATTGTTTCGGAATTTTTCACCAGAATGGAAATACCATTAACATCAACATCATGTCTATCAAGGTCATTCATTATTCACGGTGAAGACGTATTGATGTTACTAATCATTCAACACACAGCAAAAGACAAACATGTCAAAAACGCCCCCTGTCATGTCTGTGTTAATACATCATAATTTTCAACATTGCATCCATAGCGCACAGCCTCATCTGCAAAATTGGTGACCCCCCCCCCCCCCCCAAAAAAAAAAAAAAAAATTATGATATTATTTTATAAGAGTTTTCTTTAATTCATATTGGTACATAGTAAGAAACTCAAATGCTTGAGCTGTCAAACCTAAAGAAAAGAAATTGTTTAAAAAAATGTAAAGGACCGGTGTTTCTGTGTTTGTTACTCTCATTTGTGTTTATGGGTGTTTGTTTTATATGCTGTTTATATGCTATTAAGGTCTTTCAAGGGAAACAGAAAAAGTAGCCACAGAAGACAATTTCTTCAACACACAATTCTTTCTATAGGGCTGGAGCCAATATTAGTAACCATTATAGATAGTTGGCCTTTAGAGAGAGAGGGCCACTAAGACACGTTTCATTTTCTTTGTTATCTAACTTTTGTTGTTTGTATTTTTCCGTCGAATTATTCCACAGTGGAATTCAACTAACTTATGTATAAAACTTCTCTTTAAAATGGTTTATATATAATTATATAAAACATATCAATATTATCACTCTGTATTCCTTTATGACTGTTGCCCATGAACTTTGTAAACAACCGTTAAGATAAATAATTTGTGTTTTTAGGTAACCGTGATCCTTCCACATTCAAGCAAAAACAGTAAGTTAGCCTCCAAAATACCCATCGAATTAATTTACATTTAACAGTGCCTAGAGAGTATACCGATGTCAATAGCGAAAGTCATGAGCGTGAATTGCACGCCAATAATTGGGTGCAATAAACGCAGTTTTATTATATCAATGAGTTACTGGCGCTGCTAACAAAAAACCTCAATAAATGAAACGAAGGAAGACTTATGTTTCAATGAAGAGTAGATGAATGGGGTAATTTGATAAGGGATTCAATATTAAAGTCATCATTTACATAGCGTCCTTGATTGGGAGAAGATTTACCAATGATAGCGTCGCCAGGAGCGATGAAGAAGCTTTCCCTCATTTTAGGGTCATGAATATATTTGGCCAATTTGTATCAATTGTAGTGGAGAGATAAGTTAGGGTATAACTAGAGTATGGATGGGAAAGTGGTTTTGATATGATCACGAAGATGATTAGGTTTAAGTATTGTGAACTTTCGTCTTTATGAAAAGGGCCTTGGTCTCCACTCAAACTAGTAATCATATCGTTGGATTTTTTTCGTTTTCGTTTTCCTCATATTTCAAAATGTTATGATTGCGAGAAAAAGTGTAAAACATGTTGAAATTCAACATAATATACTGTGATACAATTGCCCTGAAGACATGCTAACGCGATATATTCAAAACAAACTTGAAACGGTTATACTTGAAGATTTATTTTCCCCTTTCTCTTTTTCTCACTCTCTCTCCTCTCTCTCTATTTCTCTCTTCCCCATGACATCCTCGCTCCCCTGTATTTCCTTTCCTTTACTGTCGCATATTCACTTTTCGACTATCATTGCACACGTTTAGATAGATCTGACGAAGGGAAGAGAAAGAATATGAATCAAATCCACGGATCAGCAAACAAAATACATATGGATTTTACAACACGTGGGTTGGATGGAGCGGGAACGGTCGCTCATTTACTTGATACTAATCATTTCTTTCTCTCCGACCGTTCGGGGGGGATTTGCCCGCGTATCCCATCGTATAAATATTTTGCATTCTGTTGGCCATGTAGCTCATCGTCTGCAAATAATGCAGTAATTACGAGATGAGATTGAAAAAGACGGGGGAAGGAATGCATCAACGGATGTACTTTGTAAATTGAGATGTATGATAATTATTAAGATGACCATGCAGTGAATGACGGCTGGTTGCATGTATACTGGCTTTCAGTGGCGTAGCATAGGGTCCACGGGGGGGGGGGGGTCGAGCCCCCTAAATGTATGGCGAAAAAAAAATGACAGAAAGTGAGCGACAGAGGGTGGAGGTAAGATAACACTCCATCTTATTAAACTCTGCTCGACGACCTTTTCTTCCGCATTTACCCGATGGGACTGTATAACCACTCCCCCTCCCCCTCCCCCTCCTTTTCCCCCTTCCACCCCCTCCCTTCACCCATGACACCATACCCCATTAATGCTGGTCCCATGTTATACCACTGTCGGCTTTACAGATTGTCATTCTTTTAGAAAGAGTACTATAATGAGCCCAAAGAGTGCATTTTCGAAGACGAACAACAATAGGAATACTGTGTATATCCACCTGTTAGGATTGGCGTTGTTATCATATCGTAAACAGTGTATAAACACAATAACAATTACGTATTTCTGAAATGTGCACGATCTAAAACTATTAATGAAGATGTAGGAAACTTGAAGTTTGAAAAGTAGACAAACAAATATAAATTATCATTAATGATCTTTATGATATTACAAGGTATTTCTGTCATACTCTAGTCTAATAACTTCCTCATCTCAACTTTCTTTTTTTCGCGACGCCTGGCCATACAGCGACCTAGATTAGGGTACATACATGAACATGTATAATGCAATCGTCAGTGAAGCTAGGTCCCATGCTTCAGGGCATATTTTCATTTGTGTTAATTACATATTTGAGGAAGAAAAATAATGATGTTAATAAATTAGATCAGTGCGGGATATAGGTGTGGCACGACCGCTCTTGCCCCACCCCCTTCCTTTCAAACCGAATGTGGCATTCCTTTTTTGTCCCCCTTTTTATTTATTTTTTCTTTGCTACATATTTTTCGGAAGTCCCCCCCCCCCTCATTTTTTTCTTCTTCAGAATCCAGGGGATCCATGCATTAGGCAGATTGGAAATGAACGCGCTCAACAAAAGTTTGGCATATTGTGATGAAAAACAAAATTAATCTCTAAAAATGATTAATCACTCTAAAAACAAAATATCACATTTTCCATTATTATAACCTTCAATCACAATGTTTTATCAGATCCATGTATTTTTATTCGGAATAGGGGAGCAAACTTTCATTTCCTTAAAATGCACTGTTGTCGGCGGGGGCTCTGATATACATATCTATTGTTTTATTTCATCATCGAATGTGTTTCATGTTCTGTATTAACATCTTGCAATCTAGCAAATGAAATACCATCCGTCAAAAAAAGTTCTAGTGGCATATGAAAAATGATTAATTCCAGGAAGAAGCATTATAGCGTATATATAAGCTAAGTGGCATAGCCAGGAGGTACATGAGGGCTCATAATTATAGTGCTCCTCTTATCGAATTGCAAAGATAAGTTGAAAAAGAGAGAGGGAAGGTAATAGAGGGAGAGAGAGAAGGGTAGAGGGGGGTGAGAGGGAGAGAGAGAGAGAGAGAGAGAGAGAAGGGGAGAGGGAAGATGAGAGGGAGAGAGAAGGGGAGAGGGGAGATGAGAGAGAGAGAGAGAGAGAGAGATAGAGAGAGAGGGGGAGATGAGAAAGAGAGAGAGAGAGAGAGAGAGAGCAGGATAAATACCTCTTCAACGCTCATATTTTCATTCAACAGTGAGATACATATTAATAAAAGAATTGTTTTATTGAGAGTACTAATTCCCTTTTGTCCCCGCCATTAATACTCCAGGCAGATTTCTTTCCATTCCTACCTCTACGAATTGATAAACGACGGGTTTCAATTACCGTGATACTCTATTGCTTTAAGCCTTGATAATAATTATAATCACTATATAGTTTGCGGGGACACGCAGTCATGTGAGCTAAAAGTAATATTTACAATTCACTTTTCTTGCGGTATCATGATAAAATTGAAGGTTGTTTGTATATCACACAAAGAATAACATGGTATTCAAAAATCATGTCTTTGTTCTCCCAGTTGTCAATGCTCCATTGGCTGCTTTTATCTCTTCACACAAAAGCTGAGGACAAAGATGATAATAGTAGCATGCACATGGGACTTTGATGTGATTAAATTAAGCGATGACAATATGCGACGCCCTAATAACCTCGTGATCATAAAGCCGTTTCTTTTTTTTAAAAAATCAATAGTAGATTTTACTCTATATAAAGCCAATATCATCTGACTCGTTATATATTGATTCCGAAGTTATTTGAGCCCGCGAAAGCTTTTTCAAATCAAAGTCATTCCTACTAGAAAAAAAAACTCGTAATATGGAAAATAATCTCGTCGTAAACAACATCAATATCTTATTGCAAACTATAAAACTAAATCATCACGAATTAAGAATTGCAAAATACAACTAACATTCGACTCCTATATTTTTTTTGAAAAGCCATGCAGGAAACTAGTCTTCTAAATTAATGACCTTCGCGATCATTTCCCACTATTTCTAGGAAATATTTCACTTGGTAGTTGTTTTACAATCAGGTACACTGCCTTCGGGGAGGTGGAACGATGACAACATTTGGTATGATTTTTTTTTTTTTTCTCTTTGCCTCTTAGAGGTGTTTATTCAATATTCAAACAGTAACATAATTTTGCTTACAATTTAGCAAATCAATGGAACATCAATAATACACAAGTTATTTACTCAAATATAACTAAGCAAGTTCGCAGGAAATTTCATATTTTGTACTTTCAAATGTTCGTTTCTATTCTGTTAGTCATTTCTCTCTTAAATAAGTAAATCAAACTCAAATCTCTATTATCATACCCATACTTATTACGAAAAATAATCATTTTATAAATCGACCAAAAAGCAATAGTCATTATCAAATCGATTTCGGTTTGCGAATTCATTTTGAGTAATAAAACAATATCTATCTCTATTCTAAGATTGAAAGCACGTAAAACTAAGTCCTTTAAATACTTAAAGAACCTTTCATTTGCCTTACATGAAATGAAAGCATGAAGCAGATCTTCAGTTTTTTTGCATTTTAAACAAAGGTTATCGTATGCGAGACCCCACTTGAACAGATTGTTACGGACTGGTAACATATTATATAAAAGCTTGAAATTAAATTCACGTAGACGAAAATCTTTTATCCCAATCAAATTCCTATCAAAAACAGAAGACCATTTAACGTCCTTCTGTAAGACATCTTCCCAATACAAACAACATTTATTTATTTTAATTTGTTCAAAACTGATCATATTATACCACTGTTTACTACTCAAAAGACTAACAGGCTTAACTGATTTTCCAAATACAAAGTGGGGGATAGAGAGGTTATGGTCTTTGAAAACCAAAGGTACCCTATGCTTATCATTTATCCAAATTTTTGGAATTGATTTTTGTAGCTTTGTATAGTCGAAAATCAAAAATTGTTTACTTCTTCTAGTATTAAGGCGGATAAATAATTCATTTACTGAAACAAAAGTACCATCTTTAAAGATATCATTTAAGTATATAATACCACTTTTATACCAGTCTTCATAAAATAACATTTTCTTTTCAAAAACAATATCTTGATTATACCATAAAATATTTTCGTCGACATGCTTCTGTGTCTGACATTCAGCGGATGTGTATTTGTTTATGAGGTACCATGCATGTAATATTTCTATGTAAAAATGTGGGACGTTTCTAAGTTTTAAGAGATTTAAAGTATAATCAGTATAATTGCAATTGAGGAGTAGATGCAGCCCTCCCAAACAGTCAAACCAATGTTTACACATACACTGTATCTTTCCAATTTCCTGTTGTATTATCTAAAAACATCCCAAGCCACTTCAACCTAAAACTAAACATTTGCCTTTTAACATCAATCATT
The DNA here is from genome assembly GCA_035222895.1 of Strongylocentrotus droebachiensis. Classification (NCBI taxonomy): domain Eukaryota; kingdom Metazoa; phylum Echinodermata; class Echinoidea; order Camarodonta; family Strongylocentrotidae; genus Strongylocentrotus; species Strongylocentrotus droebachiensis. The sequence continues at coordinate 428 of JAVYIG010006022.1, read as the reverse complement.
CGTATTCCTCCTTCACAATAATCCTCAGTAACAATACATCGTTTTACCTTTTCAATTTTACTTTTCCAAAGAAATTTAAATATCAGGCTATTAAGTTTTATCAAAAAAGTAGACGGTATTATATCAACAATCATTAAATGTATTACTTGACTAATTGCAAGTGATTTAATAATAGTCAGTCTTCCAAACAAAGTCAGGTTTCTTTTTCTCCAGTTATCTAGCAGTTTTTGCATTTTTTCTAATTTATTTTCCCAATCAATCTTTAAAGCACACTGCAGATCAGGTGCGATATGATGTCCTAAGTATTTTACTGGCCCATCTGTCCAATGTAAGCCAAAACAAGTTAACGACCATCGTTGACAGGCTGTTCCAATCCAAATCAAGACAGTCTTTTCTCTATTTAACTTCGGTCCTGCAACTTTGCCAAA
>JAVYIG010006021.1:59775-125759 GCA_035222895.1 Strongylocentrotus droebachiensis | reverse complement strand
GGAGGAAGTTACATACCTTTTACCAAGGAGTTTTTTTTAGAGATGGAGACCCAACTGGCAACAAATTATTCCAAGCAGCTGCCGTTTTCTATGGTTGCAAAATATAATCTACTGGTGTGCTGTTACCTTTGATGTCCGAGGTTCGAAGCCGCCAATATCATTGGAAAGCTTGTGAGAATTTTGTCACAAATAAATATCCTTAATATCTCACTTTTTATTTGAACTAACAAGGGAAAAATCGAACAGATGATAAAATATGAATACAAAAGCGTAATTGTGTCAAGAAATTTGCTTACATTGTATGATAGCAGCTTCAATTTGTGAAAAATAGTAAAAATTCAAAATCCTAAAACCTGCAATTTGGTACTTTTCCGATTACTTGCGGCTCACGAAAATAAAAGTGAACATGTTCATGTCTCTCAGTTCTTTATGATGTTATGTGTCAGATTAGTGCCCGCACATGCCCAGTCGAGTAATTTTGATTAATATTTCAGAAAAATTTGCTCCATTTCCTTTCGCTTGCCTCCTGTATTAAAGGTAAGCACTGTGTAGTATGTACTGCTCGTATTATCAGCCGATTGGTAGCAAAAAGTAATTATCATTACAAAATAATATTTCCCTTTGGAAGTGGCCTGTTAGTTCGCAGCTAGGCAGGAATCTTTTTGTCTACGTATCTGCAAGGAAGATCCAGTTAAGCACATGCCTGACATATTTTCTCCCGGCGGCATCGAAGATGATACAAAGAAAATGAGCTAGATAGGACATCATCTCTTAAAACTTCTTTCTTTTAGAAACATTTTTATTGAACGCTGGTGGATAAAACTGCCTAAAATTACAATAAATATGAACTCAGAACACATTATTTGATTATTTTTTATTCAAACTTGTAATCATTGTCATCGTCATCATTCTGGCATCTACCTGCTTTATGAACTTTCTTGTCTGTGTATTAACTACAGCTAGATTTCGTATAGTTTGATAGATTGAGTAGATACCACAGCCTGCCGGTTTTTACCGACGAAGTCACCGCATTCATGTAAAATGAACGAATCAATCAACGTCAAATAATTGATTTATCATCGCTCTATAATGAATTATTTCACATTTTAACATATCTGCATTCGTATCCATCACGAATGAACATGTAGCAGGTATCTTAAATGTTCGTTTTGATTAATTTCCTCTCCACTTCTTTTCCTGTTTGATACTCTTTTATTTTGATCAAAACAAAAGACTATATTCATATTTTCTTTATGCAATAGAGTGAGAGAATATGGTAAAGTCTATTTCAACTCCAAAAATAATTTGCTTTTAATAGATGCAGATTATTATTTTTTTTTAAATATATATATTTTGCTTTGGGGGGGGGGGGGGGGGTGGCCCGGGCTGGTAGAATCGGCCCGTGGATCCGCGCCTGTAAGGCAGTGCTTCACACAAAAGAAATTCAAAGTAATTTAAAATTCAAATGAGATAGGTCGCCACTCGGCTATAAAAGAGCGGGGATCTGAGAAGGTATTCTTTTCATTGCCTAATAATTCTGCTTGTGCATGATGATACCATTTCCAATATTCTACATAGCAAAGATCAACTACTACTGCATGCAATTGACATATACATGTGCAATCTCAATGTAACAGTAAAAACTGTGGCGTCTTGAGGGGTATGTTTTAGGGTGCTTAAAGTAGGCTGAAAATAATGTTCGGGCTGTTTAACAGAAGGTTGAGTTTTCAGCATTACAGGTGTGATTTTGTGCATGCTGTTCGTGTGTGTTCTTTTGCCATATATTAGGCGCAAAAGTGTAAGCACTAGTAGTGCCGTTTTGGGGGCTCTAAAAGGGGGGTATTTAATGCACTAGAAGTGTGGTTTTTGCGAGCTGCATGCATCTAATAGCACCAGAAGTGTAAAAAGGCTTACACTTCAAGTGTTTAAAGTAGCACTTGGACTGGTGTTGAATTATAGGACGTGCCCAAGTGCTACTTTAGCACAATTTGGGCAGTCCCTATGCGTGCCCTTACAGGTGCTGCCTCAAATCTTAAGGTGCTAAAATAATCACTTGATTTTTTAGAGTACATGCAAGAAAAGAAAATATGATGAAATACACATGAAAAAAATCTTTAAAGAAAAAGAATGACTATAGAAAGTATGCAATAAACGAGAAATGTATATTGACCATGAAATAAAGTGCACAAAGTGCTAATTTGAATGCTATACACGAATTAGAATGCTAGAAGTACACTGTTGCGATGTCAGAAAATCGTGTTGCGCCAAATCGAATGCCCAATAGCGAAAGAAGCACATTGTTCGTTAATCTGAATGAAACATACATAGATTCTAACAACAAATTCAAAGATCTGAAAACTAGAAAAAGGAATATAAACCCGAGATATGCCTGACAGCATTAAAACCGTCCAATTTTTTAACGCAAGCCAAATTAATTTTAATGACTAACTCGAATTTGGCCGGGAAATGCTATACATGTATAACTTATAGTAAAGAGAATCACACAACATGGATATCCAATTAAGAAGAAAGAATTAAGATCCAATGGACAAGTCCATGATGAATAATGTATGTATATAAATATATATCTTTCAGTGATCAAGATGTGAGTAAGCAAGAGGGGGAGAGAAAAACTAGAGTAAGAGAAGCAGAATAATCAAGCTAAGAAAAAAAGAGAGATATGAGAAAGAGAGACAGAGAGAGAGAGAGCGAGTGAGGGGAAAGGAGAAGGAAGAGAAAATGATCACTGTACAAATATACTGGATAGATTACGATAAATTACAAGATAAAAACAAACATGTAGAGAGAGAGAGAGTGAGGGGAAAGGAGAAGGAAGAGAAAATGATCACTGTACAAATATACTGGATAGATTACGATAAATTACAAGATAAAAACAAACATGTACACATCATGTATGTTATTATATTCGCCTGACAGGCAATAGTATTCAGGAGAGATATACAATATAGGAGCAAAGTGAAAACAGAAGGAGTGGGAAAGAGAGAAGAGAGAAGAGAGAGAGAGAGAGAGAACAGAGGAAATGGGTGAAGAGGGAAGGCTCTGCTAAGACATAATTCTTGTATCATGACCAAGAAGAGTAGAATCACATAGTGTAATTAAGTAAATAGGATAGAGCAGACAAGAGAAGACAAAAGATTCAATATAACCTATTCGGGAAATAAGATTTCTTTAGGGACCTTAGGAAAGTAGAAGGAGAGAGAACCGCAATGTCCTTGATGTCTTTGAACAATGTGTCCCATAGTCGAGATAGTCTTCTGGAGGGGAAAATAAAGGGCTTGGGTTCTAGAAGAAAGATGTCGAAAAAGAAAAATAAAATCCAGACAACGTGGATTGATGTGTACGTTCTCTTGAAGGGATTTACAGTCACATAATCCTGAAAGGCACTTATAAGCAAATGAACATAAGAAGTAGTCCCTACGAGAAGAGAGTGAAGACCAGTCAAGTGCCAGAAGTCTTTCATCGTACGGCATCTCACAACGAAACATGTACGTAAAAGTTATGTAACTTCTTATTAGGTCAAGTGTCAAGTAGCAAGTGGAAGTTGGTATGGAATATATCAGATCTGCAGGTTCGCTTTATCAACCAATCGTAGAGCTAGGCTTGAACTGTCTTGGAACTTTGATAAGATATTTATCTTTTGCTTAAATATTGCAGGGTGTTGATTTAGTGGTAATTTTGTATTTTTTTTTAATGAACTCCAACACTTTCATACGCATTATGTTTTGTTTGAAACTCGTATACTCTTTAAATAACTTTCATTACTTTAAATTACGAACAAATTTTTTTGTTAGCTATTTTATTGCTTGCTTATGTTAATCTAAAAACACTTTTCTACGACTTGTTACTTGAGCAAAATACACATGTCTTCCTGGACTATCCATTCACTTGTGCAGAAAAAGCTGATAAACATAGCATTTAGTACTTTTTGTTTTATTTACACGTCTTTAGGGATGACCACTTTAAACGTCCACTGATTTTCAGGGAGAGTGTACCGTGATTTCAAGGACTGGAAACAAAATAAACCCTTTTTGCTCATTTGCCTACAACTCCATGCACACTATGTTTTATTCCTTCCACAATCATGACAGCAAGTTCTGTTAATCAAATTGTTGGGGTAAAAAGGGGACCTAAAAAGTTGACTAGGAACATTTCATTGTGACTTCACTCCGAGAAAGATCGTATATGAAATCAAAGAGTAGAGTAAATATCTTGTGACGAAATCAACAGCAAACCAAGGGTTAATTCCAAGATTTTCTAATTGGGTGTTCGAGTATGTTTTGATCTATGAAATTGTAAAGATCAGTTTTTTGCTTTACCAAAAAAATGTATGGTCGAAGAAAATTCGTAATGAAGGCGACTTTGGCTGAACTCATTCCACTCGAAATCATATAGTATCCGTTGTGACGAACTCCTGGGTTATAAACATCTTTTGCCGAGAAGCCAAAGGGCGTCATTTAAATGGCAAACAGTCATGTCATGTGGATATTTATCTAAAGTTATATCGGCCGAATGGAATGATATATGGAAATAGACCAGTTCATAGACGACTAAATAGGGTCTTACATAGTAATAATTTACGTATGTCATTAAACTACTGTCAAAATATTATTCGTAACCGCTAAGGGAAAGGTCGTCATTGTGGTAAATTTCTAAAACGTTTGCAAACTAGTCATTTCTTTGGCATGCATTTAAATCTACGTTCACATTCTCCTATATGGCAAAGCCAGGATCACCCCAACCATTCCATAGAGCAAACCCAGTTGGTCCGTATTCTACTCAAATCTAAAGCCTTTACTGGGCTTTAGCTTTTAAAAATCGGGTTCAACCGAGGAAGTAAGTCCGAGGTCAAGTAGTCCTTTGTCAAACATGATCTTAGACCCAGGACGGAGTTTAACTGACTCAGCAGAAGATGGAACAATGGGTCGGCGCAAAAAATCTGGGATGCTGCGCAGTAAAATTACTAAACCTCCGAGTCCCCCCCCCCAATCTTTCCCCGGTAGATCTGTAGGTTTTGTTAACAGTTGGTAGGTGAGGACGATTCGAACATTCACAATGTTTGTTCACCCTTTCCGATTGAGGGACCCCGAAGATTGAAAAACCGTGTCGTTGATATGATTCTCGGCCTTCATGGTAAAAGGACACCGGATCATTGTAAGCTCTGCTCATGAAAATGCAATTGAAATTTTGTTCTCCGCCATACATTTGTTTAAATAGAAGTAAAACATGTAAGAAAACAATTCAATCGAACACTCACCTAGCTAACCGTTTTTTCCAATTTAAAACAATTTTCACTTGAGATGCAATGATCTTCTTCATCAGTTTGTCGCCATTTAATCGTTCAGTCTGAGCATAGGTAGGTCTATGGTCTGAGCAAGGAGCTCTGGTTTGTGCAACTCTGTGTTCGAACCACGTTGTGGAAAACTGAGTCCAGCACCAGATAGAGAGAGAGAGAGAGAGAGTCATATACGCATGCGCGCTTCTAGACGAGTGTGATTGGCCGTAAACAACAGTATCTTTATCGTGCAGTTTACCAGCATATAAATGGTGTAGCATTGGGAAACTTAGTGGGTGTTCAAATAAGACATAACATCTATACCGAACAGAGAAGCTGGAAGGACTGAAGATTTTGCTTGACAGTCAAAATTGAATTTTACAAGTCAAGTCATGGAATCGAGAGTTTATGTAGGAAATGTGGGACGAGAAGCGGGATTGCGTGACAATCTAACTGAAGAGGAGCTTTATCAGGTAAGGTGACATTTTAAATAAATGAGAAATTATTTAGGTTGGCTATTTGATTTCATTTTAATTACTTTTCATTTCATATCTTTTTCATAAACCAATAAATTGACTCTATATTCAATTCCAAACATTTAAGTGTTAAAAGATTTTTGAAAGGCTGCTGTGTGTCTTATTTTCATGGAGAAACGGTTCGGATAATTCAAAAATTGGTTGGGAAAATGTATTATTTAGGAGTTATAATGCCTTCAAAGAAAAACATTAGTTCAGAACTATTCCTGTTGCATGCAAAATATCCTGAAAAATTCTGAAACCACATAGATAGTTATGTTTTTCATTGAAGGCATTATGTGAAACTCCCTAATAATAAATTTTCCCAGTATAGAAGGAATGTTATAAGTAACATTTCATACAACAATTGGGCGGTTTTATTCATCAACCTTCAACAATGTTACTAGTTTACTTTAATGGTTAAATTGTTAAAATCATTTTTGTTGGCAACCCTGGATACGGAAAACTTACATTGAAACGCATATCAAATGAAAACTAGATATAGGCCGTAAGCACCGCAAATCATAGACATGGTAATTGTTCATTAAAAGAAATGATCTGGGTGGAGGCAGATATGCTTTTAGTAGACCAGCCAAGAAGTTATTTTTGTTTTAATACTTGGACGGCATTTTTGGGGGGATTTGCATGGCATCCTTGCTTAAGACTCTTGCGAAAATACCTAAAGAATAAAATTAGGGTTGATGCCACGCGCATTTTTTTTTATACTGTAAACCCAACAAACCCAGAGCATTCAATCTGACTTTTTCACATTTCGTCCTTGCATAAATGTTTTACCCCTAAGCCTTCTTAGCAGAAATTAAAATTATGTTATATTCTATACGGTTGTCGTTAATTAAATGTCTTGTGACCTGAAATGTTGGACCATATGAGTTCTTCATCAGGCAGCAACTTTTGTTTGAATTTCATTTGCGTTGACCGTGTGAGAATGGTACTAGAGCAGGCCTTCTCAACTGGCGGCGCGCGCGCCACTTGTGGCGCTTGCGGTCAGTCAGAGTGGCGCGCGGCTGTTCCAAAAATTAATAAAAATTAAAAATTAAAAATTAAAGAAAGAACAACATTAAAAAATTATATTTTAAAATAAAAAAACTCTGAAAAATCAAAAATTCGCAGTCGAAGTTGAGCCCAAAATGTAAGCAAGCCATTTTGTTTGTTTGATTTTTACTTCATTTTGACATTTTCCGTGTTTATTGCACCAAAATAACTACATATAAATTAACTTCCAGTGTAGATTTTAGCCAGGAATTGTACTAATTATTTCACATCAATATGAAATTATGATTGATGTTTTATGGAACAAAAAGGTGTTAAAAATGCCACATCTGGGCCTCAAAAAAGCCCTAAAATCCACTAGCTTTCGGGGGCTTCGCCCCTGGACCCCACCCGGTATCGGCTCGGTCGCTACGCTCCCTCATAACACAGTCACCAAACATACAGGTTGGCACTTCAACCTCAATTCATTTTTGTTTTGGCGCTTCTAATAAACTAGTTGAGAAGGCCTGTACTAGAGGGCCCAAAATACCCTTTTTGGCTGTTACCCATTTGGACTTTGAAAATGTGTCTTTTTTCATAAGGTGTTACCATGGGATTACACTCAGTATTTTGACCCAAGAATATGTGATTAAAGTTGATACTCTAAGACAATCCCAAATACTGAGATAATTACATAAATAGATAGCTTTTAACCCCCATAATAACACCAAATGGTGTCCACCCGACAAAACAAGTTTAGAATAATGAATTTATTCGAGTAAACTCTACCAAAATATCTAAGTCTGAAACCCGGAAGTGCACGTAGAGTCGGGCCTCTATCCGTGACGTCACGAACGGGAGTCATGGGCTCAGTGAGAGTGAATGGCAGTGATATCCCTACGTAAATGCTATCCTGTCAGAGCTTAGATTTGTTGTTGTTAAGGAGTATATTTGATGGATTTTCTGTTTTCATTTGAATGAAGAATAACGAAGCAACATTTTCCAGTCGCTGATTTCTTTTTATATCCTCATATTCACCTATTTGGTAGAGATTTAAGACGAGTTTACTGCTTAGGAATTAAAGTTAAATCGTGCACTTATGAATAGGCGGATGCATTATATTGTCATCAGATGTACATGAGCAGTTTTGTAAAACGAATAGGTCTAGAACTATGATAGTACTTATCATAGATGTGTGTGACTGCCTCAAAAAAGGATACAGTACCAGTTAAACATTTTATGTTGTAAAATATCAAACTTGAACGAGATCATGCAAGCGCGCTTCCTCTATAATATTTTGGCGAGTGATGCGGCTCTTGCATGAACGTTCGTGGAGCGAGCAGAATCGGGAGGTAAGACCAAGCCGCTGCTCTAGGCGCTGCTTGCTTGTGATGGAACGTACGTGCGCTAGTTATATGTTTATCGGCAATTGCAAGAGAATGAAAGCGACGTTGCCAGCTAAGAAAAACAACTAACAAAGACTTGCTCCCGGTGTCAGAATTGGTAGATGAAGGATGTTCAGGGCCAAGGAAGGCGAAAGACATGGGAAAAAGGAAGAAGAAACCATCGGGAGATCGCTGTAGTGTATGGTAATGAACTGTGCATGGGTAGAGAGCTACTGTTCACTCCGTGCCTGGGCCGATTTCAACATCAAAACAAAAATTACATGGCGAAAATATCGACTAATGGCACATCGTTGGCATATTTTTAAAAGGGGAATTGATATTAATACTATGAAGTACTAGGGGAAGGTAAAGAATTGTACATAGAATTATGATTTATTAGACTTTTCAGCCTTTGAAACAAAAATATGCAGAAAATCGTATCACTCTGCACATGTTTGCTATGGAACATCCGGGTACGTGAATATACTCTCTCCCGGACGTGAGGTCATAAATAGTAGACCAGCGTCGTGACTGATTTTCTATGCAAAGAGAGGCGGATATTTTAGACATTTCAATTGAGGATTTCGAGTAGACAGAATTTTGTTGGGATATACTAAGTAATTGAAAAACTTAAAAATAACATATACTTGCCGTAGGTAACAAATTAAGGGACATTTATTTGCTTAGAGTATCAACTTTAAATGCAAACTCATTTTGAGAAAATGGTTAGATGCTGCTTATAAGTATCGGCTTGCACGGCGATGTAGATATACAAAATGCCCACGGTTGCACCAGGTGAGAGGAGAGGGAGGATTATGGAGTCCTGAAAAGGACTGTTGGTAATCTTTCTTTCTTGAGTGTTTGTAGTCCTGAAAAGGATTGTTGGTAATCTGTTTTGTGCTTATATTACTACATAGAACTATAGCGCCGGTTGGAGAGGATGGGTGGTAGGAGGGGCTCGATGTTTCGAACAGGTTGACTATCCGTCGTCAGGGGTGGGGAATAGCTGGAATGCGTGGCCTTAAGTCATACCCCCTTTACATAGTACTCGGATTTTCTTACGAGTCCTCACGGATCGCCAACGCGTAGTCAATCGCAAGCATCCGTAAATAACTCGCTGGTATCCGTAAAAAATCGTCACAACTCGCAGACTCTTAAAGCAGGGCTCCCACTTAGCCGAGTTGTATTGGCGAGGTATGACGAGTTGTGATGAGTTACCTCAAAGATGCACTCGCAATACTCGCGAATAGCTCTTCTTGTAACTCGCGATAACTCACCTCTTATAAATGCCTTTTTCCATCCCTGGTGAGTGCCTCTTTTAGAAGGTGTAATAAGTGCTCCATTTTCACCTCTGATAATTACTCTTTGTACTTTGAAATGAGCAGCTTTTCTTTTTTGATAAGTGTCCCCTTTTCTCTCATCTTTAAACGCGCCCCTAATTTCAAGCGACTAACAACACCTCCTCCTAAAGCTCCCTCGCTCTGCTCGCTCGCATTTATACATGATGTACTTATACTACTTATCAAAGGTCTTTTCAGTCTTCTGTTATAACAAAAATCTGCATATAACCCTATCAGGATTGGGCTTTTGCTCTTTATAAGATGTATTTTTTTTCACACTGCGACCTCACAAATCTTTTTTTAATTCCTCGCTCCATTCGCTCGGTCGCAAATAATTTGAGGACCATTACACTCAACCGCAAAGCATGATGCTTAAACATTATCTTTTACTGTGTATAAAGTGAAAGTAATATTGACATCATCCCTGATAATGTATTCACAATGTAAGGGTATATACCAATGTCTAAAACATTGTATATTTTCGCTTTGAGATTTCCCTGTGAAGGTGCCCTTTTTTCTTGGTGCCCCCTCCCCCCTCCAACCTCGGAAGTCGCTTGGCCGCCCCTGGCCAAAATGATGCATTTCCCGCCCCTTGATCGCATATGAATCGTTGAAAACTCTTATCACTCGTTAGAAGATCTTGATAACTCGTTGGTAGATCGGTACAAGTCGTACACGAGTCATCGCGACTCATACCGAGCTCGCGTGACTCGTACATCCATCGTAGGAAACTCAATAATGCGTCGTATGATAATCCATGCAAATACCGTACAAATTAGTAAATTTCAAGCGAGTTTACGCGAGTTTTATACGCGAGTTCAAGCTCGCGCCAGCTCGCCACAATCCCAGGCTCCAACCCGGCTAAGTGGGTGCCCTGCTAAATACCCCCTTCACATACACGGATTTTTCTTACGAGTCCTAACGGATCGCAAAAATTCACGGATCTTTCACGGATCCTTACGATTTGGCCACTTGTACGATCGATTTAGGAGTTGTTACGAGCTAGTTACGGTTTACTACGGATTATTACGAGTTATTACGAGTTATTACGAGTTGTTACCTCAAAATTCCACGATTTGTTACGAGTTGTCACGGATAATTACAAGCACCTAACGTGTTAGTAACGACCTGTTTACGTGTTGTTACGAATAGGAACCAGTTATTTACGAGTATTGACGAGTCCTTACGATTTTAACTAAATAATAACAACCGAAAATAAAGTGTTCAAATTTGCAGATTTGTATACCTTTTCCCAAATCGTAAACAATTCGTAAGAATACGTAAAGTATATGTACGTATTCGTAAAGAAATCGTTAATACACGTAAAGTGCCCGTAATTAACCGTAAAAAATCGTTTGAATACATTAGTAATGAATCATTTACGGATTCTTGCGAGCAGTGGACAATTACCCCCTAGTCAATCACCCCCGGAAAACAACCCCTCGGAAAACTACCCCCAAGGACAATTACCCACCGGAAAATTACCTCCTGGAGAATTACCCCCCGAGGACGAATACCCCCAAGGACAATTAACCCCGGATAATTACCCCCCGGAGAATTAACCCCGAGAACAATTAACCCCTCCCCTGAGGAAAACTACCCCCCGAGGACAACAACCCCCGAGGATAACAACCCCCATTGACAATCAACGCCGAGGAATTTCTAACACTGTGACATATAATGCTAGCTTCTTTCCAAATTGCTATCTACAGAAAATTTCATAAACTTTCATTTTCTTAGTTATTAACGAAGTTCATTTCAGTCCTTTTAAATTATTCAATTCGATGTTGGGGTGGAAGGTGCCCAATTCCCCAGTAGTTTTTGCCACTGAGCCATAATGCATGGCCGTCCAGAGGATTTTTTTAATATTGGGGACCGGGGTAAAATGCAATAAATTATTGAAAATTTATTGCATTTTCTGTTTTTTTTCAATTTATGGAAACTGCCCCCTACCCTAGCTCCCGCTGGTACAGTCATGGTTGAGTGACAAAGCGATAGCCTCCTAACTGTGAGGCCCTAGGATTAAAACCGTGTTGATGTGCTATATTAGTGCCCTTTTGTGGGGCATTAATCCTCATTACTGTCATTTATGACTTAAGGGCGTAGATCCCCTAGTTGATAAGCATAAGTAGCATACACATGATTTAGCAGTCATGCAAAACACACATTGTCAAATTATTATTCAATAAAATCTGAGAATGTATACTATTATCTAGATCTATTATTATTATTATTTTTTTTTTAATTCCATAAATTGGGATAAAACAAAAATATTCCAACTATATGAGCGACAGTGTATTATCTGATGGGTGCTCATTTTACTTTAACAAGTGCCCTTTCCTTTTTGTATAAGTGCCTCTTCCCCTTCTGATAAGTGCCCCTTTTCATATTTTATGAGTGCCACTTCTCACTTCTGATAAGTGCCCCTTTTTCGACCCGTTCCTTTTATTCTTTCTAATAAGTGCCCTTTTTCTTTTGTAAATAAGAACCATTTCCCATTCTCATGAATGCCCCTTCTGACACCTCTGACCAGGGCTCAAATTAAATTTTTGTCCACTGGGGCTATTCCAAAAAAAAAAGAGCCCCCGTGAGCCTTCTCAGTATTTTGAAACAGACCGGAACAATGATGACATACCGGTGTGTCGTGGGTTCGAACCCCGGCCGCGTCATACCAAAAGACGGGAGTTGCTGCTACCTTGTTTGGCGTTCATCAATAAGGGAAAGAGCGACGTCGATCTGGCGCTGCTCAGTGGCTGCCGGGCTCACGATCAATTAGGCATAAAGAATTTCCATTTTTGGTTTAACTTAATAAAATTTGGAGTGGACTTTAAACGATTATTATTATTATTATTATTATTATTATTAGATGCTTTTCTTATAATCTGATAGGTGCCCCTTTTCCTTCGAAAAGAACCCCTTTTTCTTTGTAATAAGTGACCCTTTCAATTCTCAAGACTGCCTCTATTCATTTTAGGTGTGTGCCTATTTTCAGGTACAAGAAGTGCCCTTACCATCTCTGAAAATTGCCCTTTCAAATCTTGTAATTGCCTTTTTTTACATCTGAGAGATGTCCTTGATATTTTGACAAGTGCCTCCTTTCCTTTGTATGCCCATTTTTCATTATTATTAGTGCCCCTTTTTGTCTCCGATGGGTTCCCATATTAAAATGTGAGAGGTGTCCCCTTTTACTCCGTAATAATAACCCCTTTTCATTTCCGATAAGTGCCCCTTTTATTTTGAAATGTGCCCCTCATCCTTTCTATTAATGCCATTTTTCTTCTGATAATTGCCCTTTTTCCTTTGTAATAGTGCCCTTTTTCCGTCGTCATAAGGTGCGAGAAGTGCCCCATTTCCGCCTCTGGTAGTTCCTCTTTTTACTATGACATATGCTCATTTACTTTTCTAGTGAGTGTTCTTTTTCTTTTTGGACATGTGCCCCCTTTTCCTTTCCCCATTAAATGTGCGATTAAGAGCAACTTTTTCTTTAATTTCATCCAAAGCTCGAATGACGAATTTGCGAGAACAGATTACTAAAAATACTCTTGTTTATATATTTCCTCGTATCTGGGAGAGTGCCTCCCCCTCGTGATATGCCTGCTATAATACAATCATTTGGAGCGCTTTTTTTCCTGCCATATATTGTTCTGTAATCTGGAATTTTATCTGTATAATTTTATTTATTTATTTATTTAATTTATTATTTATTAATTAATTAATTAATTAATTAATATTTATTTATTAATTAATTTATTAATTAATTTATTTATTTATTTATTTATTTATTTACTTATTTATTTATATATATATATATATGGGTATATATATATACATATTTTTTTTTTTTTTTTTTTTTGGGGGGGGGGGGCAACAACCAATCAGGATAGCCCTTGAACAGTACTAGTAATTGATATGTATTTTGGTGGAATCCCCAGGCATTGGTTGTTGTACTTTTTTTATTATCATCATCATCATTGTTTATGTTTTCATTGTCTATGTATGTTATCATTCGATGTTGTGTTCCTGGAAATAATTTTTTTTTTTTTTTTTTTATTTTTTTATCTAGAATCACTAAACTGAAGATGCGGAAGAAAAAAATGCAAAAAATTAAATGCATAGTGATAAATAATGAATAGCGGTTACATCACAGCGTTTAACATGTGACGTGCTCTAGAATAGAGTGATAGGCCATAGTTTCACCATCCACAATTGAAAATTTCATTCGGTCGCTACGTTATCTGACATAGTAAATGGAATAGGATTTTAAATTGCGCTAAGAAGAGCTAGTCTAATGCGAATAGGACATACGGTATACTACGAACTGCGCCTATTCAAGGGGAGACGGGGACGCCTCTCTGGACATAGCCAAAAGATCGTCCCCCTATATTTAGAAACTGGTCAAGAAAATTGTCTAAATTTTCAATAAACGCTATTTGAAACATAAATAATGTGGGCTATAAGAGCAAACTTGAATTTGCATAGGTGACAAAGAGCGCTCTAAAATGCAAAGTTGTAAAACAAAAAATAATAACCCTCCCAGTTCCGAACCTTTGGAATGATTAAGAATTATGAACCTTCTGAAAAATGTCATGTAACCCTTAAATCTATACTCAATTTACGATCCATGTTAAAATGCATGGGCAATAATGACAATGACCACTTATATTAGTTCATCATATATGTGAATTCGTTAATCTTTCGTGCATAATCAATTCTCCTTTGTGTTGTATTCTTGCAGCTATTTCTTAAGAAGCACGCAGAGCTAACATACGAAAAACAGGGGTATTGTCCAGATGAAGAGGAATTTAGAAAATTCCTGGTATCAGATTACAGAATCTTCTTGGAAAGGCTCGGAATTACGGTAAAATTTTACATTGTTTGGAATAAAGTATAATAACAATAATAATGATAATAATCGAAAATTGGTTCTTGCTATATAGGATGAAAAACTTAGATGCCTTTCGTGACACAGAAGTGTAATTTTCTAATTGAATGAAAACGAGTTCGATCAAAATATAACACGATCACTACTATTTTCGAACAATCAACTCAAGTGCAGTTTCAATACTTTAATGTAGGTCCCATAGAAATTAAGTTCGAATTACGTCATAAACAAATTGCCGTAGTTTTTTGTTTTAAGTAGTTGCAATCGTGTTATGCTGTTTCAAAGAAAGGATTGTGCTTTTTCCAATGTTTTATAATACAAAATTAGCCTGTTGTCAAAAAGTGAAAATATAATTACACATTAAGATCAGTATTATGAAAACAATATTTAGGAAAAACATCAGAAGACTTACTTCGAATGCATATACCATCCAACTTTGCAGCATTTGCCCAAATTTTGGTCTGATATAGGTTGTTCATATTACCAACGATCTAAAGAGTAAAATGCTCCTTTTAAACACCTCATATACACACAACGTGAGATAAATAATATATTCACTTATCTATGTTTTATTTAGAGAAAAGATTTGGACTCTTTATCGTGCATCCATGTGGCGGGTACTAAGGGAAAGGGATCGACATGTGCTATGACAGAAAGGATATTAAGAACATACGGCTACAAGACAGGCATCATAAGGTATATATATACACATTTATTTCATAATTACAATAAACAGTGGTACAAATAGATCATAACTGTACAGACATATATAACAATATAGCAAACATGGCCCAGGACAATGGATTTGCCAACGCAGGGCACAACATAAAACATAGAACACACAGTTTTTTCAGATATGATTAATGATTCAATGAGATAATATATATATGAGGTTATCAACATTTCAGAAATATTAATAAACTGGAAATAAATTAGATATAGGTGTTGTTTTATCGCATGAAAATGATGTGGTTAGTAACGAGGATTATATTGATAAACAGTGCTATGAAAACAAATTCACTAATGAAATTAAGCCCTTTCAGTCGTTCCGCCCCCTCACATACTTAATCAGAGTTAATAGGAATTTGTAATGATTGCGATGTGTTATGACCGTGGTTCGACATTCACCCTGAGTTCAATTCCGTTTAACTTTTAGTCCAGGGCAGGCGTGATTCTAGAAAGAAGAAAATGAGAGGCTGTGGGGGGGGGGGGGGGGGGGGAGAGACTCGGGCCTTCTGTTGCGACTGAAGTGTATAATTTGTGAATTTGTTTCATAGCAATGTATATAATATTGATTTGTTGAACAAAGTCACTTGTATTTTTTAAACGAAAGGCAACTGGTATCGAGTACCATATGTGTTTAATCAACAATGACCATTCCAGGCAAGATTCTTCATTTTTCGTATTTATATCCTCCCAAAATGAACCAATATCATAAAAGCAGTTTGTATGTTCATCTCTGTCCTTCTATAGTTCTCCCCCTCTATTAGAGATTCGTGAGCGAGTCCGTATCAATGGGGCACCAGTTTCCCGAGCCATGTTTGGAAGATATGGAGTAGAATGCCTGGAACTGCTAAAGAAGAACGAAACGAAATTTGGTCAAACATTCACACTCGAGACAGGTCCATATTCGATTTTCACATTCATTGCATACTACATTCTTGTTAAAGAAAAGGTAAGACCGCAGTCAAATTTATTTCCACATAGTCACTCTCATCGTTTTATGTTGTTATTGTTATTAATGATATAATATTAATTTTTGAATGCATTATCGCTCTAGAACGTTTGTATAACAAAACAATACCGGGGTCTTAAACGCTCGAGAACGAAGTGAAACATGACAGAATCAACGATAGTGTCGATCTGTAGCCGGAACAAATCTATTTTCACTTTATTAAAAACATCTTGTGAAATATCTTGATAGTAATCAAGATAATAATATATCGATGTTTGATCACACAAAAATAGCACATTATTATACAGGATGTGACAGTTTTACTACACATTGTATACAGGATATGACATTTTTACTACTAACTTGTCGTTCATAGGTAGATGTCGCTGTTGTGGAAGTAGGGCTGGGAGGTGAATATGATTCAACTAACGTTCTTTGGTATGTACAAATATTAACAAGATCACAAAAACTTTCGAGAAATAAACTCCTGTGGGCAATTGCAATTTGTATATCCCACAGATATCATGCTTGACCTGTAATTAAGAATTATATTATTGCCTTTTGGCACATTTTAATAGGTGATATAGAAGGCTTTTGGAATCAATATAGGTCTTTGTTATCGTTTGAAGTGTTGGAAAAGAAAAAACTGATACAATTATTACAGGAAGTTATAGTATACAAATATACACTGAGAGGTTCTGGATGAAACTGTAGGCAAGAGGGGACTCCGATAGTACTATTAGTATTTGCTGATGGGCTTATATTGTACTATTCGAGTCACCGAGGCCAATAGTTTCAACCAGTACCTCGAAAAGAAGGCAGGGTATATATTTGTTTTGTTGATATGGACTTTTATATTTGAACGACGAAAACGTGGACTGCAACGTGTGACATCCTTTTAAGGCAATGTGACGTCCTTTTAAGGCACTGCCGGGCACTGCCAGTGCCTTAAAATGACGTTACATTGCCTTAAAATGATGTCACACCTAGCAGTCCACGTTCTCGTCGTGCAAATCTAAAAGTCCCTACTACTTTACGCACTGCGACATGAGTACTGTGTTGATTTTTGCTAGCCGTAAATAGTACTGTTAGTTGAGCTTGGGAGCCGTAAATAGTACTTTTTGCAAAATAGTGTGTTTATCTTTGATCTTTTGACATACTTTTAACCAATCAAAAACCAATAAATCTTTGATGTAAGAAAAAAAAATTCTCGTTCTTCGGTTGGAGAGATAAAAAAAGGGGCGACTTTGTCTCATAACTCTTTCGGAATGAACAATACAATTATTTTAGCGAGGTTTGCGGTAATATTCGTTTCGATTAGTGCACCCTGAAAAGAGCCCCAATCAGGCTATATCCACAGGTCCATGCTCTATCTCGACGTTTCGGTAGGTTGCACCTATTGACGTCTATAGGTACAACCTATCAAACCTTCGAGATAGAGCATGAGTGCGCCATTTTCAGAGCCAACTAATTCTGTCGAAAGAAGATTTTGCAAACCTCGTTCAAACTTATCCTCGTGCACCATGGCAGCTTTTAAAGATTACAATACAATTATTTCTATTGCATAAACAGATCTTTGATTTGTAAAAATTGTATATATTCGTGCTATAAATGCTATTACCAACATTTTCATAGTACGCGTACATCTGGGTGATTAATTCGTGTTTTTCGTGTTCGGGGAAAAGGTATACTATTATATTCTTAGCAATATATTACAAATCTTCCAAAAAGTATTTGATTTCTCCCTGTTTACGTTTATGTTTGCGTGATTCTCTCTCTCTCTCTCTTTCTCTCTCTCATCGCGTCTCATTTTACCACCTCCGTTCCAAAGGTCTCCAACTGTGACTGGTGTTTCGTCTCTCGCCATGGAGCATGTCTCACTACTCGGCGACACACTGGCTAAAATCGCCTGGCATAAATCAGGCATATTCAAGGTAAATCTATACATTATCAATGGAACACCTGCCTTTGCGTTTCACTTTTCGAAAGTAATAGTCTGTGATATTTCCTATAAGGCTATATTGCAATACGCAATAATCTTAATATTAAAAAGAAACAAAATTGGCCCACACACACTTTGGTTGCCATAGATATATTAAAAGGAAATGTGAGTCATGGAAAGATAGGGTTTTATTCATAAATTGGAATAAAGAGGTAGCAACAAGATAAATAATAATAGGAATACAAATTAATAGAGAGGGATTATGCGTGATGCATGATTCGAAGAAAAAAAAGGTAGAGAAATGTAAGAAGTGATCATTCGAAAAAGAGATGGCTTTAAACTTCATCTTGGTTCAAATAAACCATATTTTTCAGGATGGTCGACCTGCTTTGACAGTGCCACAGCGAGAGGAAGCGATGAATGTGCTTGTACAACGGGCAAAGGAACGAAACGTAAGTCACATGAGCTCGATGGTATTCAAAATGAACATGAGCGCCAATTGTTTTAAATCAAGAAATGCGTATCGTATTAGCTGCCAAGTATAGACTTGATTTTAGTTACCGTATGTCCAGTTATGCCCTATCATTTTAACCACATGCCCATTCATGTCCAATCATGTATAGGGTATTACTACCAATTATACAATACTATGACATTTAAACTTTTTCTTTAAATTTTAAACACTGTCAAAGTTCACCAATGCCATATAGTTAGTGGAAAAGTTAAAGGCCATCAAAACGTGAAGACTTCCAGAACAGCAAGTAATCAGTTAATAAGGCATAATATTAGGTATAGCACACCAAAAATAATTACAACAAAAACATGTTATTTGATGGTTGCAATTGATCAAGCTTTATGAAAGCTTCAAAAAACAAAAAACAGAATTGAAATCGGTAAATGCGTTGTGATTTTATACCATTTTTTTGATATCGCAAAATTACCGAAAAACCTGCCAGAAATGGTCAAATTGTCAAAAATGGCATAATTCGACAAAGTTGACAACTTAATTCATCACTTTCTGGGACACAAATAATAAATTAAATTATCAGACACTAAAATATCATCTTAGTGGTAAAAAATACAAAAAAGAAAATTCATATATCTATTACCGTTTTGAAAACAGAAGCCAACAAAATAAGTAATTTTTGCCATTTTTGCGAATCTGCAGATATAAAAAAGTTGTGAAAATAACTAAGTTCACCTAATTAATATGCGCATATGTAATCAAATCAAAACCGAACATGATACATCAGTGAAACCTATGTATATCAGACAGGTATGGAAATATATTTCATTTGTAAAAAAAAAAATCATGAATATTCATCAAATATGCAAATTAGGTCATTTCAGCTAATTATATATTCGCGCACTCATTATGCAAATTAGGAAAGTCAAACTGTTCATTTTTGGGGCATTTTTTAAATCATATATTCATAGATCATATTTACACCAAATATTGACCTTAAATTCCTAATATTTTTGCAATGCCAATACAATATGGCGATGGAAATTACTTGGATCACCGTCACAGCTATTTCCTCGTATGTTTCACAAATAATTCAGAAAAACCGATCATATGATAAGAATTTGTAGACTTTCAGCTACATCACAGTATATCTTTTTTTTCAAAGATGTCAGATTTGAGGATTTATGACGATTTTCCGAGATACCATTCAATCTTTGGGCATGATGGTAACCCTCTTGGCCATAACATTCCACAGGGACTAAATTTCAGAGTAAAATAAACTTTAGTGACCCCAGTACAGTTGTGGCTACCTTGAGTGTAAATAACAAATTAATTCAATGAGTGAAACACATGAGGATATTGCATTTTTGTAGGGGAGTTTTTTTACATTGAGGTGCATTTTTTCACCACGCAGAATAGCAGCGCTGGTCAATGGGCGATCAGTGGGCAATGTCACACATGGCTGAAAAGACAATATTCTAATTCAATAATTAACATATTTCCCACATGCCTATAACAATGAAACTACATTTACAAAAATTGCTATTTCTACCAACTGAATGCTGTTGTGTGTGTGTGTGTGTGTGTTCGCGGGGCAGACTGTTTGCACAGGCAGTGTGATCACCCTAATAATAGATATGTTTTTATAATATAATTTTCATGACCATTGTAAATGTCGTCAGTGACTTTATTCATTTCTAAGCTTATATTTATTACGAAATAAATTTGTTTATTAGGATATTTCTCTTGAACTTTCCATATTTTTAATTCTTTAATTGTGTTTAGTCATTTTTTCTTCAAATATTGCTGTCCAGCGCTCAGTCTTAAACAATATAATTATTATATTATCTAACTTCATGAGTATTTGTGACATAAATTATTACATTGTGTAATATTTGGCAAACATGTTTATGTCTTGCATAAGCCCAACAATATATGACACTTCCTTCCTTCAATTTAGGCACCTTTACGAGTTTGTCCTTCTTTGGGCGACTTTGAATGCAATGGCGTCAGCGTCAAGTTAGGTCTTGCTGGAAAACATCAACGCAGTAATGCAGCTTTGGCCGTTCAACTCACTAAAACATGGCTCGATGAGAAAGCTCCAGGGAGAGTCCAATTCCAAGGTAATATTCAGAGGAGATACTCGTCATTGACCTTGCCCATTAAAGAAAAGAATCGAAAAACGTTACATTCATAAAAACGTGGCAAAGTATGTATAATAGTATGTAGCCCTCCAGACATAACAATACATTTAAAAGAATAGACATACTTGTATATAAAATATACAAGGGTCAAGGAAAATATTATGTTACTTTTCATATATTTCTATAGAATTTTGTTTTTACATTGACACATAACTCCTTTTGAAAACTAGTTATTAACAGTATATCTTTTCAAAATGAACGATTTTTTTTTCATTTTTCCTCAAAATTTCATCAAACTGATTCCTTGATTTTTCTTTCACATCTCCACACGCTACCACACATATCTGACTTATCGACCTCTGTTCTATATACACACGCTCTCCAGTCCCTTCATTCAATGAGGATAAATTTATCCTCATTAAACTGTGTTAACGAGGTTAAGTTCATCCTCATTTAGCTGTTAAATGAAGATAAATTTATCCTCATTTAGCTGCTATATGAAGATAAATTTATCATCATTTAGCTGTTAAATGAAGATAAATTTATCCTCATTTAGCTGTTAAATGAAGATAAATTTATCTTCATTTAACAGCTAAATGAAGATGAATTTATCTTCGTTAACACAGCTAAATGAGGATATATTTATCTTCTTTAACACAGTTTAATGAGGATAAATTCATCTTCATTTAACAGCTAAATGAGGATAAATTTATTTTCATTTAACAGCTAAATGAAGATAAATTTATCTTCATTTAACAGCTAAATGAGGATAAATTTATCTTAATTTAAAGGCTAAATGAGGATAAATTTATCTTCATTTAACAGCTAAATGAGGATAAATTTATCTTCATTTAACAGCTAAATGAAGATAAATTTATCCTCGTTAACACAGTTTAATGAAGATAAATAAAATCAAGGAATCAGTTTGATGAAATTTTGAGGAAAAGTGAACAAAAATTCGTTCATTTTGAAAAGATATACTGTTTAATATGTGTACTACGGAAGAGGTGCTGTGGCCACATTTTTATATGGGAAATAGAAGAAGAAATATTGTACGTATTGCTTTCATACGTTATGATTTTATATCTTTGTACAGCTATCGGACCACATAAAGGTAATATCAACGGCAACTGGACAATTGGTGATAAACTTGACGACGGGAAAGTTCAGAGAGCGACGCCATTCGTTCTGCCAGACGAATTCTTGCGAGGTAATTTACGCTCATAATGCCTCCGGCTCATGAGGCCCTCTTGCAAATAGCAAATATAAAAAAATAAGTAGGATAATACATTTCATAGGGAAGTTAATCATAGTACATGCAGAGCAATGACATTAATTTTATTTTCACTGTAAAGTTACACACAAAAATAATATAATTACAACAGAAGCAAAGCAAATAATACCTAACACATACACATGCATTAACTCATAGCCTGCCATAAGGCTGCATGCACGCTATCGTTATAGTGCTTTGTAAATGCGAGCAAACCATTGCTATGGTGCCATGTGCATGCAATGTTCGTAATAGCAGTTATTGTTCATGCTCATTGGACTGTGCTGTGTATTTTGCACTCCCTATTCATAGAACCATCGCGTTAATCAGATTATCTCCAAAAGAACCTGGCACGGGGGAATTTGGGGCTTGGCACAATGGGGATTAGCCCTGTGGCATGATAAGAGTTAAGTGATTTCAAGTTGGGTGTTAGTGTTAGTGTTTAGAGCAGTCAAGAGCTTTTAAATCGAACTTAAAACTTGCTGATGAAATTAAGAGCCCGATACCGATATCAATATCGATAGCTTAAAACCACTGTAGCACTGTGACATCGCCATAATTTTGTACCTTATTTGTGACACTGGCAGGTCGCAAATTGACGTGGGGTCCAGGAGGCGGAGCCCCCGGAGGCTCAGGCAATAGATAACGGTCAGATGAGCATCCAGGGGCCCGCCTTAGGGCTATTGGTTAGGTTCGGGGGGGGGGGGGGGGGGGACAGAGCCCCGCAATCCCAGGGCTTTAGGCATTTAATTACGTCAGATGAGCATAATTATACCTTATTTGTAACACTGGCAGGTAACTAATTTGCGTGGGGTCCAGGGGCGGAGCCCCCAGAAGCTCAGGGGTTTTAGGATTTTTTTAAACGGTCAGACAAGCATGCAGCGGCCCGCCTTAGGGCTCCTGGTGGGGTCGAGGGGGTGGAGCCCCGGAAACTTAGTGGTTTTAGGCATTTAATTACGGTCTGATGAACATATTTTGATACCTAATTTGTGACACTGGCAGGACATCTCACGTCCAGGGGGCAGAGAACCCAGAAGCTCAGGGGTTTTAAGCGTTTTAGATTACCGTCAGATTAGCATCCAGCCGTCCGCCTTAAGGCCCTTGGTTTGGTCCAGGGGGCAGAGCCACCGGAAGTCAAGGGTGTTTAGGCATTTAATTACGGTCAGATGAGCATATTTTGATACCTATCTTTCCCCTTTTATTTCCTTCCTTTTTTTTCCTTCTTTTTTTTCCCTTCTTTTTCTTTTTTTCTTTTTTTCCCCTTTTTTTTCCCTCCTTTTTTTTTCCTTCTTTTTTTTCCCTTCTTTTTTCTCCCTTCTTTTTTTCCCCTTTTTTTGTCAGGGGGAGGGGGGGGGGGGCGTTTTTGCACGTAGACAGCACGCACTTGCAAGTACGGCGGGTTGTGACCACCGCATAAGTGAATAGGACATTTACACGTCGGTTGCCCGGTTAAAGATCGCGTAGCGTGGGCGCTGGTAAAAAAAAGGGGGAACCGAGAAAAACGCTTTTGAAGTTTTAACACCTAGTTCAAGTGCTAAAAACGACAATGTTTCTATGTTCCATTTAGCCAAAACTATTCTTAGAAAAAGACAATTACCTGATTTATTATGTTCTCAAATTAATTTGCAAATATATCTTTTATTTGCAACACTAGCTACGTTTTGCTGGAAACAAAAAAGCCCGAACACGCATTTTAATTTCCCGGCAAAACATAGTGTTGCGCTTCGCGACGTTTTGCCGGGCAACCGATGTTAATATGTTAATATTTTACGTACAAATTGTGTACGTAGTATATTAACATCAGCCACAAAGGTCGATTAAGCACACGACAGTTTTGAAAAATCGATAATACTAGCTACCGGAAGTTGACGATATTCAGAGGTCAAAGCCTTAACACCAGCTGATTTCCATTTCAATGTTTAGGGCTGGTGTTAGAGTGTTTTAAACACTAACACCAGCCTTAAACACCCAACTTGAAATCACTTAGTGTATGGGTTGAGGACTATATACCAAAATGATCTAGAAATATTAATTTTTTAAAGACATCTTCAGGTAATTTGATATATTCCAAAGTATCACACATTTTTGACAATACAGATATCAATAGAAATACACATGATACTTGAGAAAAGTATTGAGGAATATTACATAGTGATAGAATTGTAGAAACAGTTGCTGACGCTCATCAGTAAATATCATTATCAAATAATGTATTTAAAGCAAATGAAAATAGTATGTCTTTATTTTAGGCAGCATCGAAAGATAAGTCATTTACTTTTAATTGTTTGATTTACATAATTTATTTATCTGTTGAATATTGCTCTCAGGATTCGAGTTGTCCAAGTGGCCAGGACGTAACCAAACAATCCAGAAAACCGGCGTGACTTACTATATCGATAATGCACATACCAAAGACAGCGTGGCCTTATGTAAGATTTGGTTTGAAGAAAGTGCATCGAAGGAGGCCAAGATGATCCCAGGAGTCATCAAAAAAGTCCTCATCTTCAATCTAGGCGGGGATAGAGACGGTTACACGATCCTACGACCTCTTGTGGTAAGTATTCGTTTAATTTCTCTTTACTCTACTTCATTTAAGTCGCATTGTTGTAATTAGGCTCAGGAAATAGCCAAAGTTGGCTATTTTTCGCCTAACCTTTGGTTTTATCAAGATAACCTTCTAGGAAAGGTTTCATGATGAATTTCCTAATACGTGATAAAGACAAATTTATTTCGAAAAGAGAAAATCTAAACAAAATCACATATTTAACACCGCTATGTAATTAACGTAAATAGAAATAAATAAAAAAAGAACGAAATAGGAGAAAATATTTTGATGCGTGGGGGGTGGGGGGGGGGGGGGGTAGTGAGTATATATATATTTTTTTGGCCCTCGAAAATTTAAAAATTTGCACCCCCCCCCCCCCCTCTTGGGCGGCAGGGGAGGGGGGCCCATCCCCCCAAAAGGTAAAAAATCACGTGTTTTAACACGTTTTTTTTCCCGGGGGGGGGGGGCCGGGCCCCTTGGCCCCTCCCATGGATCCGCCACTGGCCCTCCTCTTCAGGACGTCAGCGATCATCACAACATAAACTGTATGATGTATGCGGATGACACTCAGATGTATATCACCTTAAAGAGGAATGAGCAGTCTAATACCATTTGTAGACTACAAGTGTGTGTGAACGATATCATCAATTGGTCTAATAAAAATGATCTTAAACTCAATAGTAAGAAAACTGAGGTTCTGCATTTCACCAGCAAATTCAGGAATAGTAACCAGATGGATGGCATAGGAATAGACAATACCATTATAAAATGTGTCGATGCCGCTAGAGATCTTGGCTTGCAGCTAGACCAAAATCTTACAATGAAAGCTCAAGTCAATAATGTACGTAAAACCAGTTCGTTTGCTTTGCACAAAATTGGAAAAATCCGCCAATTCCTAACCAAAGAAGCTACTAAGCAGCTGGTTCGTGCCCTGGTTATATCTCGCATAGATATTTGCAATAGTTTACTATATTCTCTTCCGGATGTTCACACCAATAAATTACAAAGAATTCAAAACTCAGCAGCCAGACTAATCACTAGAACTAAACGCAGAGACCATATAACACCCATACTTAAACAACTGCACTGGCTGCCAGTTAAGTCCCGTATTAATTATAAGATCCTTTTACTGACATATCAATGCCTAAACAGTACAGCCCCGTCTTACCTCCAAGATCTCATTCTACAATATACCCCTACAAGAAAATTAAGATCAAATGTAAATCCCTCCTGGTAGCTCCAATCACACAAACAAAATATTATGGCACTCGCTCTTTCACAAATTCTTCAGCCGAATTGTGGAACAGCTTGCCTGATATTGTCAAACAGGCAAGCACAACATAATCATTTAAGACTCTGTTGAAGACCTATCTTTTTGTAAATTGTTAATTTTGTTCCAGCTGTTTAGTGACTTCTTTGATTATAGTATCATGTACATATTTAATATTAATATATTATTTTATTTAATTTTAATTTAATTCTCATGTTTAAATTTATATTACCTATAAAATTACCCTATTACATGTAAGGTATATAGGAATTGTGTATCATTATTGTTGTTGTAATTAATTATTTTCATGTATCAGGCATAAATGTTCATTTCTATTCTGCCCTTTTCCTTCTTTTCTAAGCGCATAGGTACTTTCTTTGTGTTAGTGATATGCGCTATACAAATAACGTTCATTTTTATTATTATTAATGGTTTTCAAAGTGATGTTACTTTAATAAATTGGCCATTATTACTTGTTTCATGCTAAAGATTAATTATTATCTGATCTATTTTCTTCGTCAGGAATACGGATTCGACGCTGTTGTGTTCTCGGTCATGCGAACCGTAGCATCTCAAGAAAATGAAGTGAGAGGTAAGTCACGTGATCGTAGCTGAAATTAACACTTCATGAATCTAAATTCTCATACTTCAAGGCTATCCAAACTTGGAATTTAAATCAAAAGAAGACCGGGTGGATAGATCCCATTTAACCTCATAACTCAAAGGCGCATTTTATTTTGATAAAACCCTTGCGTATTTTCCGCATCCTGCCAAGTGATTAACCAGACTTTCCTCACATAATAATTTAGGGTTTCATTCTCAAATTTATTCAGATTACAAAACTATTCAGTCGCTAGATGATCAGCTGATGAAATGCCACCAGCATCTGGCAACCTTCAAGAAGCTCCATTGTGAGATGTGCAACTCTTTCCAAGATCAACGAGACGTCATACAAGCGCCAATCTTTAAAGTATCTCCTTCCGCTACAGAAGCACTTCAATGGGTTGTAGGCTCTCGTCTGTATCCTGATGATGATAGGGAATCGATGGACATGCCTGATGGGGAAGGGTTCTTGCAAGAAGCTGACCATCTTCAGGTTTTGGTCACTGGAAGTAATTTCATTGCTGGATCGGTCATCCATGTTATCGAACCTAACATGTTCGATGAAATAGAGTACTAACATTTCCTTTCTTAGAATCTCTTGCCGGGTCAGATGTCTATTTTTTTAGTTTGTAAAAAAATAAACGAATCACATGATTTACTTTGTAAAGATAAAGAACTGTTGCTGAGCTAGCGCTTTCTGAAGTGCCCGGACGGTGTGTGCGCTCTATAAGTTTGCACTATTATTATTATTATTATTATTTGTCATTGTATACCTCACTTAAAAAATTTAGCCATCTGATTGGTCGAAATTGCATTCATAAACTTTAACTATTCCTTTAAAATTAAAAAAAATAGTTCTAAAATCCCAGTTACAATGGTTACCGGAAAATAGTTCTAAAAAATTGTTCTAAAATCCCAGTAACCATGGTTACTATGTTTACATGTTAAAAAATGGTTTGAGCGATCGAGGATACCGTACGTGTGCGAAGAATTGGTCGGTATTGTCATACAAGACAAGACAATTCCAAACAAGACAAAAATAGCTAATGAAACTCTCCCAAGATTTCAACTTATGAAATGCAAGACTCGCTGACAGCAACAACAACAAAAAGGGTACGTGAAATTATCCATAAACATGTTCGTTTAGTTGCGGAAAATGGAGTACCAGCATAGACGTAGACGAAAACAGATCTAGTAGTCAGGGTGTCAGATCGCGCACCCGATGTTGTGTGCTAAGTTCTTCCCATAGACTTTGCACGCAATGCAGTCTCTATGCAGTCTACGTGCATTGCGCGACCATGCAAAAAGAGTCAAGTTTTTTTTTTCAATTCGAGATTCAAACCTTTATCTGTTGTGATCCTGAAGGTGATACTCAATAAGTGAGGTGTCATATGAAAGCGCATGTTCTTCTCCATATTACCCACAGGGCCGGCCCACCCCAAAATTGTAAAAAATATCTTGCTTAGACTAGAATCTAGATCTAGTCTACTCTCAAAGATACACTCGTAAAAAAGGCCAAGGTGGCGTCATTAGTTGACTCTTTTGTTTTCGGCATATAAAAGTATTAATGACTGCTTTAATATTCGAGAAATAGTTGTTTTTATACGCTCTCGGGAAGGTTACAATTGGGCTATTGCCCTCGGCACGCCTCGGGCAATAGCACAATACTAACCTTCCCTTGAGCGTATAAAAACAACTATTTCTCTCAAAGCAGTCATTAATACTATAATATTGTATAACAAGCTTGTGTTTTCGGTTGATTTCGATTATTTGTTCAAATTTGGAGAAAGAAAAAAAAAATTCACATAGGGGGGTTTACAGGAGACAATAAATCCCTCTTTCATCTAATGAGAGACAATAAAAGTATTAAAAGACTAGTTAGAGAGATGGAGAAATTGAGAAGAACACCAGGAAAAGATGACCAGACTCCTTATCATGCCTCCCACGCGGGCAATAGTTGCAACACACTAAATATATACTGTCTTGAGACGTTTTGGTGGAAACTATGGGCGACTCCAAAAGTACTATTTGAGTCACTGAGGCGCATTGTTTCAACCAGTACCTCGAAAAGAAGGCAGGGTATACTTGTTTTATATCCTGCATCAATTTTTGTTGGGGGGAGCAGTAAATAGTACTTTTTGCAAAATATTTTTTTTAATTTTTGATCACGTAAAGAGCTCTCAACCAATCAAAAACCAATTAATCGTTGCTGCAGGATACAATGTGGAATATACCCCACCCTGGATGAGTACTCATAAGAGTAGACAAGTATAAACGAGTTCTGAAACGTATATAGAGTAATTGAATTTTACCTGGCACCATAAATGAATAGGGTGAGAACATTTCTAGTGGAAAAGGGGCAATAATTGGATTCATGAAGAAAAAAAAAACATTAAAAATGTTTAGACATTTATCAAATGTTTGCTTTTGTTTTTAAATCAGAACCAGTAAAGAGTTAAATGTATGCAATCAGTGGAGGATTTCACTCTGCCAAGCACTATTTGTTTGCTCATGAATCAATATACATCACCCATGTGCGAATATGGACTATATATTTTAAAATAGGTTGCAAAAAGCGTTAATTCGAAATGCCCCTTATATTATTATTATTATTATTATTTATTCGGCATTTCAAAATACAAGAACAATACAGAGTAATATGCAAATTACAGCAATTACAGGAACATATATATATATACATGATAAAGAAAGGACCTGAATCAGAGATGATGGGGCTGCCTGGGTTTGGAAAAGATTAACTAAATTACCATGACCCACAGGTCTTCCTTCCCACACCCCTTCAACTCCATCCAGGTAAGGATAAGAAAATCCAAAGAAAACATATTATATAAATTAACAGTGTATAACTGGAAACTGGCAACACACTTGGTGTAATAAATGTAACATGAATGTCTCAAGCAATATACCATTCAAACTGATCATTTAAACATGTATAATAATTCAAATATATGATTGAATTATAAACAGATTGACAAAACTTACCAATAATTATTATCTAATTTGTCTGCCATCGACTGTACTTAGTAATTCAATTAATTCGTAAAAAGAGTCAGATTTCGTTATTAATTAATTAAAAAACAACTATTAGACAATGATTCTTAAATAGTTGTGGAGACAAATACATAGTGAGACTATAATAATTGAGATCAAGAATATTCTTATATTTATACAAATAAAAATTATGAGTTAAATTAATTACATGTTCAGAGTATGACATAGACCAGAATCGAATGACCAAATGAAAAAGAAAGTAAAGAAAGTAATGCCAGATGACATCAAGAATGTCAAGATCAAGAATATCCTTGCAATTATACAAATAAAATTATGAGTTGCATTAATAACATGGAGTAAGGACAAGGGCAAGAACCGAATGACCTAATGAAAGTGAAAGTAATGCCAGATGGGTATACTAAACAAAATCATGTCAGCTGTTAGGTGGTATAGAAAAGATTGTAATGAAATTTAAAGAACAGAGAAAATTTCCTGACGAAGAAGAGTGAGAAGCTTTGAAATATTTCCAGAAACAATTTCGTCTTTGACATGTGAGGGAAGACTCTCCCAAATAATGGGAAATCTGTGAACTGCAGTTTGGTGAAGACGTTCGGTTCTTGCCCTGAGGTGTTGGAATAAAATGGTATGTTCACTCTGGCGTGGTCTTATGGCTACATTCTCAGTCACTGCTTCACACCACACGATACCGTAGAGAGTTTTAATTACGAAGGAAATCAAGAGATATTTCCTTCTTGATGCCAGGGTAAACCATGCAAGGTTTTGGAGACGTTGTGGATAAGGCATTTCTTGACGCCTTTGTTTCAAAATCAGTCGTGTTGCCCTCCTCTGAACTCGTTCCAAGGCTTCCACATGTTTTCTTGTGTAAACATACCAGGATGGAACTCCATATTCCAAGATAGGCAACACGAGTGATTTGTACAAACATAACAATGCCACGCCCCTACCCAACCTAGAAATGAGACCAAGCATTCTGTTTGCCTTCTTAATTACATTATTAACTTGGTCATCCCATGTCAGGCTGGAATTGAGGATAATTCCAAGGTACTTGATTGAATTCACTTGTTCAATTGTGTTATCATCAATGGTGTACTTTGTCTTTTCGACATTTCTCTTACGAGGGGCAATTCTGAGAACTTTGGTTTTCGTAGCATTAAGTTGCATTTTGTTAATGCTGCACCAGTTTATGACATGAGTAATGTCTGCTTGGAGCATTTGCATATCAGTCTCATTTCTAATTATGCGGTACAGAAGCGTGTCGTCAGCAAAAAGCACACATTTCGATTGGACTACATGGGTGATATCATTAACGAACAAATTGAATAGCCGTGGTCCTAATACACTTCCCTGAGGTATTCCCGAGGTCACTATTGACCAATCAAACCGTGATCCTCGGAACTGGACAGTTTGTTCCCTCCCACAAACAAAAGAACTAACCCATTCCCAAACATTACTTTGAATGTTATATTTCTTAGCTAATTTATTGAGGAGAAGATCATGGGGCATGCGATCAAAGGCTTTGCTAAAATCCAAGAAAATAGCATCAATTAGAGGGGTGGGTGTTACATCAAGGGACGAAAACCAGTCATGTGTGATGTTGAGTACTTGTGTAACACATGATCGTTTAGGTGTGAATCCATGTTGTTTGGGGGAAAGTAGACCATATGACTCAACATGTGCTACAATACATTTGTCAACAAAGGTTTCCATCATTTTGCAAACAACAGAAGTGAGCGCAACTGGGCGATAATTGCGAAAATCAGAGGGATTGCCAGATTTATGAACAGGGATGACAATCGATTGTTTCCATTGTTTGGGTAGTTGACCTAGTGAAAGTGAAATTTGGAACATGCGTTGTAATACTATGGATATGGGCTCTTTCACTTTTTTGAGGATAACAGCCGTAATCCCATCAATTCCGGGTGATTTATTCAATGACAAGTTATCAATGAGCTTCACAATTTCACATGTAGGGAAATCAAGGGTATTCAATGGAGCAATAGGAAAGTCACAAGCACTGGGCAATTCAGGAACATTATCAAAGCTAAAGAGTCTGCTGAGAAATTATGAAAGTTACCGGAGAAGCTGTGTTACATCACTTGATTCATTAGAAATTGATAGATAATGTACATTTGAATTCAGATAAGAATCAATATTTTAGCGCTCACTCAATCAAAGCAGGCTTCAGCAAAACTTTTTACAGTCGACCCACCGCACCTGTTGTTGAGAGTTAAAGTATCTGAAAGTGGAGTGAGGTCGTCGTAGAAATGATAATGAAAATATTTCATCAAATATAGATGCTGCATTGTTATGGAAATAAAAATCAGTCGACATGATTATATGAATATAATTCAATTAATGATGTACACATGTAATTAAAGGAGATATGAATAAAATGTCCATATAGTTTGAAATAATAGCACTGGTTGAAGATAATTATGATTATATTTGCCTATAAGCATGCAGAGTGAGTGATATTTTTAGAATAGATATATCCCTTTTTTTCTTTACGTTAGATTATGTTATTATAGTAGTAAGAACATTTTGTTGTTGTGTTTAAATTATATCATATTCAAAATTTAATTTCATAACAGTGTTGACGGAAACTGGAATGAAAAAGAGTGTTATGGAAATAAAGATCAGTCGACATGTTTATATAGATATAAACCTAATCCAAATAAGTATGCGAATAAAGATCAATCGACATCATTTTATAAATATAATACAACTAATTATGTACACATGAAGTCATAGGAGACATTTAAAAAAAAATACTTCGAAATAATAGCCGCGGTTGAAGATGATCATGATTATATTTGCTCATAAGCATGCAGAGTGAGTGATATTTTTAAAAACAAATATATGTCTTTTTCTTAACATTAAATTATGCAATAGCAGTATATAGGAACACTTTGGTATGGTGGTAACATTATATTATATTCAACATATTTATTTTATCCCCGTGGTGACGGGAACTGAAATAAAATAGAGATTATATGTATGTTTCATGGAAAATATATGTGAAATATCATCAAATTAAAATGACGTTTTTGCAATTTATAGTGTACAGAACTGAAAATGAGGAAAGTGGGAAGAAAGGGAGAGAGAGAGAGAGAGAGAGAGGGGGAGAGAAAAGGAAAAATAGAGAGAGAAAGGGAGCGGGAGAGTATGGACGAGAGAGAGAGAGATGGAAAGAGAAAGTGAAAGATGGACAGAGAGAGAAAGGGAGAGGGGAGTGAAGGAAAGAGAGAGAGAGAGAGAGAAAGAGAGAGGGGAGAGAAAGAAAGAGAGAAATAGAGAGAGAAAGGGAGAGGGAGAGGATGGAAGAGAGAGAGAGAATGAGAAAGTGAGAGCATAATAGAGTAGGAGAGAGAGAAGGAGAGAGAGTGAGAGAGAGGGACAGACAGAAAGAAAGAGAGAGAGAGAGAGTGCCGCATGATAGAGAGAAAGAGACAGACAGATGGATAGACATAAATAAGGGGGAGAGGGTGGAGAAAGTGAAATGGTCGAGATGATATAAAGTAGGCTAGATGGTAAGTCAAATTTTTCGCTTTCTATGATAACAACTTTTCATTTTTAATATTTACAGTATGGGAACAGGTATCATATAAACAGGGGAAATATATATTTAGTCGTTTCCAGACACCTACCCCCTGGACAACCATCCCCGGATAACCACCCCTAGGATAACCACCCTCTAGGACAACTTCCCCGTAGGGGGGTAGTTGACGTAGAGGGTGGTTGTCGTAGGGGGTAGTTGTCCGGGAGGTAGTTGTCCTAGAGGGTGGTTGCCCTAGTGGGTAGTTGGAGTAGAAGGTGGTTATCCTAGGGGTGGTTATCCGGAGGGGTTGTCTAGGTGGTCTGGGTGTTTAGATGTTAGGTGTTTAGATGCTGCTTATAAGTATCGACTTGCATGGTGAGGTAGATATGCAATAGGCTCACGATTGCCTCATGTGAGAGGAGGGGTAGGATTTGGGAGTCCTGAATAGGACTGTCGGCGATCTTTCATCCTTGAGTGTGTGTAGTCCTGAAAAGGACTGTTGGTAATCTTTGTTTAGCTTATAGTTTTATAGAGAGCTATAGCGCCGGTTGGAGAGGATGGGTGGTAGGAGGGCCTCGATGTTTCGAACAGCTTGACTATCCTTTGTCAGGGGTGGGGAATAGCTGGTGTGCGTGGCCTTAAGTGATACCCCCTTCACATACACGGAGACCTCGTTGATATTCGTAAATAAATCATCACAATTCACAACAACTCGCAGACACCTTTAAGGATCCTTGAATGGAGAGGCAAATTTGTTGACAATTATGGCGGGTGGCGGTGGTAGATGTACGGCTGACTGTGGCAGAACTGTAGGCGGTGGAGGCGGTGTGTCCGTGTACTTGTTGATGAGTGGTTTCCAGATGTCGTCTATGTATAATCCTGAGTCTTGAGGCACGGTGTTTTGGTGGTGAATTTTGATGGCTTCTCGGATTTGGCTTGTGTTCTAGTGTCTGATGAATGGGACTGTTGTCCCGTTCGATGATGTGTTCCTGTTGTCGGGCGTGCTTGACGATGGCGGACTTGGCTCAATCGCTGACTCTGAAGCTGTTTTTGTGTCCCCTGAGTCGTGTTTCCAGATATCTCTCCGTTTCGCCAATGTATTATGTAGCCTTTTCGCATTAGCATGGTATTTTTCTGTAGACTCTTCATGGCATTCTTGTGGTGTAGATGCTTGTCTTCTTGGGAGTGAAGTATCGAGTTCAGTTTGTTTGAGAAACGTATTGTGTCGTACTTAAATGTCTGCTGCTTGACGGTTGCGTTGAATCTTGTGAGAGGCTTGACCCATATAGGGTAGAACAACTGTTTGTTTCGTTGGTGTAGCTGCAGGTTGCTCCTCTTCAGGGCTGGTTACTCAAGCCCACATGGACTGGTATAGCTTGCCCCCCCCCCCCCCCTACGTCCGCAACCCCATATAGCTCCGTTTAGTCTTATTTCACAACGCCCCCTATCGTCAGAGTCAGCAGCCATACATTTAAGCCTATGAAATTGTACAAACAAAAATCGTTAAAAATTCATTTTTGGTTTAAACAAAAAGCACATCCACCCCGACTTACGCTATCACTAGCTCTTTCATTGGAACCCTCATGTCCCATTGACTTTTGAAAGTTCCCCCACCGTAATTTGATCAAAATAGGTTGCAAGCTCGTCATTGTCTATAGTACACATGTGAAACAAGTCGAATTTTGGACTCAGTTTGCCAAGCGATTTTAAGATTATAGGTCAAGCATACGAAGGATAAGAAGCATGAATTATCATAGATCACTTCTGCTTGGTTCATTATGACCATTTCATCCAACCCCCCACCGTCATTTTTCCATTTAGTAAAAGCCAAAATTTTGCCGAGTTTAGCAAAAACATGAATATTCATGAACGGTCAGACAATACAGCCTTTTAAAACGTAACGTACGGTAAATAGGAATGGGCGAAGATCCGTCCAGGAGGTAGAGGTCAGTGGTTTGTGCCGGCAATGTTCACGCGAGCGAAAATGAGACAATCGGAGCAATAGGTCCCGCGTAATTAAAAACTGGTCATCCTTTCGATGAACCTTCGTTCTATCTAAGTACCACTTGAGTGCCCTAAAGAGGCACCAGACCTTGTCCTCCGCGACCGAGGAGAATTCCTAAAGGGGACTGAGGAAAACCTCCACCGGCCCGGAGGACGCCGACTGAATTTTGGCAATGAATGAAGGTCGAGGGATCCGCAAAACTCCCCGCCTCTCCCACCCGATGTGGCCGGGGATGGTAGACAGCGCATGGAGCGTATTCCTCCGCTGTCCAGAAGCTATTGCCATAAAAAAAAACGTTTTCACCTTCAAGTGAATAAGTAAGGCCTTAGACAAAGGCTCAAAAGGAGGCTTTGCCAAGGAGACCAAAACCTTCGGTAGACTCCAGGCAGGAGCCAGCTTCGGGATAGCTGGCCGCTGCAAAAACAGCACGCAGTAACTTGGACAAGAAATGGGAGAAACCCCCGAGCTGTCCGGAACCCCGACATGAGTTGCGGCGAAGGCCAAACGGTAACCACGAAAAGTGGAAAGGACTCTACCCTTGTCAAACAAGTAAATAAAAAATCAGCACGACACCTACCGACAGGTGAGACCCCGAGGTCTTCACACCAAATGGAGCAGAGCTCCAAACGAGAGTTGTAAAGGGTCCTCGTGGGATCCCTACGACTCTAAAGTATAAATTGCGAAGCTCTCTCAGAGAGTCCAGAAGTCATAGCGTCCTCCCTGACACCGGCCCGGCGGTCACAGAGAGTATGCACCGCGGGACAATGACGGGGAATCCCAGACAGAGGCTGGGAACAACAGTTCTGGTCTCAGCGGGAGAGGGAACAGATGTCCGCAGCAAAAGGCACAGGAACCCGAAACACTGAACTGAAACAAGCCGAAAACGGGAAACCCGCCGGGGAGCCCGTTGCCCCAAACATCAGCGACGTACTCTGATTACTTTGAAGGTGAGCTGGGGAATTGTGTCCAAGAGATAATTTCCCCGAAAATTTCCCCGGATATATCGGACCGGCCAGGCATAGCAAGGTGGTCGGATATTTATATATATTGCTTGTTTCATAACCACCCGTCTGTGACGGGAGCGAGAGAGCTAGCAAGAGTGTACTTCTGATCGATCAACGCGGCACGGGGTGCGGCGGATTCACTCGTGTAAACACTCGAGACTGACGGACAGTACCCTGGACGGGAGGGTCGGACCAGGCGCGGATTCAGGATTTCTTAGGGGGGGGGGGGGGGAGACCCAAGTTTGAAATTATGCGATCCAAATATTGGTACGTAATGGTGACCAGCAGTGATGTAATGCAGGGGGGGGGGATGGGTGCAGGGAGGGGCGAGTTTCCCCTCCTTCCTTCGCGAAACGCGGAAACTTTTGCGTTTCATTAAATAATTAGAGAAACTAGACAATTCGTTGTACAGTTCTCGTCTCTTAATCCTCGTCTGAACTTAGTTTCCCCCCCTCCCGCGCGAAGCGCAGAAGCTTTTACGTTTTATTAAATCATTAGAGAAACAAGACGATTCGCTGTACAGTTCTCGACTCTTAATCCTCGTCTGAATTCAGGTTCTCCCCTCCCGCGCGAAGCGCGAACGCTTTTAAGGTTTATTAAACCATTAGAGAAAGAAGACGTATTTAGTTCCACCTCCACCTCCCGCGCTAAGCGCGGGAGCTTTTACGTTTCATTAAATCATTAGAGAAACAAGACGATTCGTTGTACAGTTCTCGACTCTTAATCCTCGTTTGAATTCAGTTTATCCCCTCCCGCGCAAAGCGCGGAAGCTTTTACGATTCATTAAATTATTAGAGAAAGAAGACGACGCTTTGTCCCTTTTTTTTCTTTTTTTGGCCGGCGATTTTTGGAGGACCGCACCCACCGCCCCCCCCCCACCCCTGGCTACGCGCCTGCTGTCAGATAAACACATTTTGATACCTTGTCCGACCCTGGAAGCTCAGGGGTTTAAGGCAATAAATTACGGTCAGATAAGCATTCAGAGGCCCGCCTTAGGTCCCCTGGTTGGGTCGAGGCATTGGAGCCCCCGGAAGCTCAGGGGTTTTAGGCGTTTAATTACGGTCAGTTGAGCTTTTTCTTTTTGATACCTTATTATTTTGTGACACTGGCAGGACACTATTCGGCATGGGGTCCAGGGGGCGAAGCCCCAAAAAATCAGGGGTTTTGGGCAATAAATTACCGTCAGATGACCATCTAAGGGCCCGCCTCAGGGCCCTAGGTGGAATCTAGGGGCAGAGCCCCCTGAAGCTTAGGGGTTTTAGGCATATTTTAACCACGGTCAGATGAGCATATTTTGATGCCTCATTATTTTTTGACACTGGCAGTTAACTATTCTGGGAGTCAAGGCCCTTTCGGCCCCCCGAACTCCTTCTTCCCCCTTTTCTTTTCTTCTCCCTCTTCTTTCTTTCCCTTTCTCTCCTCTTTTCCCTTTCCCTTCTTTTCCTTGCTTCTCTCTTTTTTTTCTTTTTTTTTTTGCGGGGGGGGGGGGGGGAGGGCCAAGGCCCGCTCGGCCCCTCCCCCCTGGATCCACGCCTGGGTGGGACAGTCTCTTACGACTCCCAACCTGTCTATGACGTGAGGAAGCCGGCTCCTGAGGATTCATCCAGTATCCAGTACAGCGGGATCACCCAAATTGCACGTGTCATTGGCTGGAGCAGAGCCAGTGATCGGGTTCCGAGTGTCAGTGGCTGCAATGGCGACACTCTTCCCCAGAGCACGAGCGTCATCGTGCGGTGGGGGCTAGTGATAGGTAAACCGATCGCCCCCTTGCTGGGACCACGGGTACCAACAATGGATGTCATACCGAGCCTGACAGAAGTCGAGCCGGCAAACATTAACGAGCTTGTCCGAGAGACGCTAGTAGCGTTCCCTAGCTTACCCGCCACCACACTGAATGAACGATTGGTCGGCTTGTCGAACACACCGCCAGTAGCTGCATTAGCTGGGGGAGAGACACGAGTACCAGGCTTCGACGTATCATCACGAACCTTGCATACAAAGAGAAAACAAACAAAGAGAAACGATCGACAGACAAAGGGAGGGAGAGCGAAATAAACTCCACGCTCAATTTGATTTCCAGCCAAACAGTTCAAAAAGAATGTTGTTATTCCAAACTAAACCCAACAAGCATGCACGAAAAATAAAACAAAAAAAATCACGAACCATATGGAAAAGTGATGTCCTTTGGCGAGTCTCGAACGCATGCTCGCGCGCATGTAATATAACCAATGAGCACTGGCCTCAAAAACCGTTTTTTTTGTCAAAGATATTGGTGTAACTTTGCAATGCTGCAAAATTCAAGGCTGGCGCGAACGGTATTCTATTGTCTATAATTGCAATGACGAACCTTCGTCATTGCCTTGTTTTCGTTCACATTCTGCCCCATTAATTGCAATGACGAACCTTCGTCATTGCCTTGTTTTCGTTCACATTCTGCCCCATTAATATTCTCCTTATATTCCTCGTCAGAAAATCGCATTCGTTTTGCACGTAGTGTTTGTGATTCCTAGTTAGGTGCTTTCCTCATGTCCATTTCATTTCAAATTTCATAGGCATAGTCTCTAGCATCTCATCAAGGTCACCTACTTTTTCGATTTTCGAAATCACTCATGCATAACCGTCCAGGTGCCATTTTGTCCGTTTCTGGTCCATTTTAAGGCCTTTCTTTCGTCCTTCCTATCTCCACTATCCTTGATCCTACAAACTTCTAACAAATTCCTCTAGATAGTCTAAGAGATGTTCTTTAATCTGCGATCTATAACTTGCCCTTCAAAATGCCATCTTCATACTCAAAATTCAAATCTGAAACCGTCTCCGTCAACAGTCTCTCAAATTCTTGAAAAATTGACCCCTAAATAATCTAAAACTGCCATAACTTTCTCATATAATGTCCGTTTTGTATTAAAATCTCACAGTATGTATGGCTTATAATTGCACATAGCCATGCCAAATTTCACGCTCCAATGGCTTTGCACAACATAAATAGCGCCCTCTAAAGTTCTGGGAATTGGCTTTCTCTCTGTGGCCGTATTTCCATAATGGCTTGGCAAACCCGTACCCTTTTTTGGATTTAGATACTTGAAGATATGCCCTTTCCAGCCATATACAAAATTATATACCCTATCACTGACCAAATTTGAGAAAATTGCCCTCCAAATTAGCCGTTTTCAAGAAAATTGAGAAATAACTTCAACGTGCTCTAAACCGGCGATCTTTATACCTACATCAATGAAACTTGACAGACACATGTATCCATATACGTGACAACTGTCTGCTAAGTTTAGTAAATTGTAATGCTCTCTTCGCTAAGTTATCACCAAAAATGATGAATTTACTATGCTTTACGTAATAGCGCGTTTGATGCGTGCAGTACGTTTTGCGCAAATGACAATGGTTTCAAACTGACCGCACTGAAGTGCCCTTTCGAATGATACCAAGTATGGTATATGTTCACGCAGAAAATTGTGAGCAAATCGCATTTGAACAAGGGTCACTACACGAATTCCGCCGAGTTTCCGCCCTATTTATAACACGTTTCGGCCATGACGTCATTTGTTAAGACTGTAATATTCGGTTGTGTTAGTATGGGCGGCCGTTCGTGCCAAAGCACGCGTCGCAACATGTTCATCATGCACCAAGTCCTATTGGTTTTGCACGCAGTGCTTGCGAGCCCTTTCTAGATCCCTTCCTGTACTCCAATTCCCTTCAAAATTCGTAGGCGTAGTCTCTAGCATTCCTTCAAGGTCACTAAATTCTTCGTTCTCCGGAAACCCTCATGCGTGACCGTCCAGGCACCATTTTTTCCGTTTCGGGCCGTTTTGGTGACCTTTCTTTCGCCCTAACTATCTCCACTATCACAGAAGCTACAGACTTCTTACATATTGCTCTGGATAGTCCTGAGAGTAGCTCCTTCGTTTGACACGTAGAAACATGGCGTCATTGCAAGCACATCGTTGTGACACGATTGCATTTCTAGTATTCTCCTCCTTATATTCCTCGTCAGAAAATCGCATTCGTTTTACACGTAGTGCTTGTGATTCCTAGTTAGGTGCTTTCCTCATGTCCTTTTCCATTCAAATTTCATAGGCATAGTCTCTAACATCTCTTCAAGGTCACCTACTTTTTCGATTTTCGAAATCACTCATGCATAACCATCCAGGCGCCATTTTGTCAGTTTCTGGTCCATTTTAAGGCCTTTCTTTCTTCCTTCACATCTCCACTATCCTAGATCCTACACACTTCTAACAATTTTCTCTAGATAGTCTAAGAGATGTTCTTTAATCTGCGACGAATAACCTGCCCTTCAAAATGCCATCTTCATACTCAAAATTCAAATCTGAAACCGTCTCCGTCAACAATCTCTCAAATTCTTGAAAAAATGACCCCTAAATAATCTAAAACTGCCATAACTTTCTCATATAAATTCCGTTTTGTATTTAAATCTCACAGTATCTTTATCTCATAATTGCACATAGCCATGCCAAATTTCACGCTCTAATGGCTTTGCAAAACGTAAATAGCGCCCTCTAAAGTTCTGGGAATTGGCTTTCTTTCTATGGCCGTATCTCCATTATGGCTTGGCAAATCCGTACCCTTTTTTGGATTTAGATACTTGAAGATATGCCCTTTCCAGCCATATACAAAATTATATACCCTTACACTGACTGACTTTGAGAAAAATGCCCTCCAAATTCGCCATTTTCAAGAAAATTCCAAAATAACTTAAACTTGCTCTAAAATGGCGATCTTTATACCTACATCAATGAAACTTGGCACACATACGTGATAAATAAAATAAATTGTAATGCCCTCGTTGCAAAGTTATCGCCAAAAATGATGAATTTGCTATGCATTACGTAATAGCGCGTTTAATGCGTGCAATACATTGCGCGGAGATAACAATGGTGTCAAACTGACCGCAATGAAGTTCCCTTTCGAATGATACCAAGTATGATATATGTTTACACAGAAAATTGTGAGTAAATCGCATTTGAACAAGGGTCCACTATACGAATTCCGCCCGATTATAACACTTATCGGCCATGACGTCATTTTTTCAGACTACTTTTCGCCCCCTAAACATCCTTTTTTTTCCTTGAAAATTTGCAATGACATTCCGAGATGCAATACGCAGGGCACCTCTTGGCCGGATTTTTGAAATTGGTCAAGGGGGCCATTTAAGACGCCATTTTGTCCTTTAAATCTATTTTACATCACATGTTTCGATAGGATTATCATATAAAAAAAGAGAGTAGTTTACAATAACGACCATGAAATTCTCTTTCCAATGATACCATATACGGCCCATAAAGAGACATAAAGAGAGAGAGAAAAAACAATTTAACTCCGGTCATAATACAGATCCTGTACGTTTTCCGCCCATGCATTACACGCATTGTCTATGGGGCAAATCGGGTTCACGCTTTTGACCCCTAGAACGATCTTGATTGAAATGACGAACATGCAACTAATCCCATTGGTTTTTGCACGCAGTCCTTGCGAGCCCTTTCTAGGTTCTTTCCCCTATCCCAATTTCTTTCAAACATCGTAGGCATAGTCACTACCATCCCATCAAGGTCACTATTGAGGCCTTTCTTTCGCCCGGTTCTAGGACAACTACCCCCTGGGCAATCACCCCCCGGAAAATTACCCCCTGGAAAACTACCCCCAAAGGACAATTACCCCCTGGAATATTACCCCCCGGAGAATCACCCCCCGAGGACAACTACCCCCCAAGGACAATTACCCCCCGGAAAATTACCCCCCGGAGAATTACCCCCCGAGGACAATTACCCCCCGAGGACAACTACCCCCCGAGGACAATTACCCCCTAGGACAATTACCCCCGAGGACAATTACCCCCGAGGACAACTACCCCCCGAGGACAATTACCCCCTAGGACAATTACCCCCCGATGTTAACTACCCCCCGATGATATTTACCCCCCGAGGACAATTACCCCCCGATGACAACTACTCCCGTGGACAATCAGGATTCAATAGCAAAAGACGATCTGACACATTCAAATACTCTAGCACGTTGTCTTTCTCATTACTACACAATATTTCCCTTTTATTATAATTTATGCAACGCCAGCGCGGTTGCTAATTTCGACGAAGGATCTAAGTTTTAGGTAATTGTCCAGCACTTTTCTTAATGCATAGAATTACATTTCTCTGGAGCAGCGTTATTTTAGCTTTTGTTAGTCACGGTACCCTCTTAAGAAATGAAAAGTTCTCCCAAATCCCAAAGTCTTTACAGGCTATTAATTTTGCATGACTCTGGCTCTCGTCAAGTACTATGCACACACGTATGGGCACATTTAGGAATAAAACTGGTAAAAAAATAGTTTGTAATCCACACACTAGAAACTGTTTAAAATACTGCATGCGGGCACCTTGCCGCACTGGCGTACTGGTGGGGGGACTTGGGGGCGCCAGCCCCCCCTCCAAATAAAATAGAACCATGACTTATTTTCAATTCCATATACAAGTG
The DNA here is from genome assembly GCA_035222895.1 of Strongylocentrotus droebachiensis. NCBI lineage: Eukaryota > Metazoa > Echinodermata > Echinoidea > Camarodonta > Strongylocentrotidae > Strongylocentrotus > Strongylocentrotus droebachiensis. Next base: position 83,361 of record JAVYIG010006021.1, on the reverse strand, counting down.
ATGTATAAATGTTCGTGATATCACATGATTTTCAACAAAATGTGCGTTTCTCCATTTCTGTTGCAGACTGACACATTCCCAAATGGCCAGGAAGAGCATATGTTTTTTGTTTTTTTTATAGTCACTAAGGGGCCGTGGCCACTAAAAGTAACACTAGTAAAAAAATCCTTTCCAGAAGCAACTGTGACAAGCACTGCCGGGCGTTCCATACTTACATCATGTAACACTGCACATATGTACCGTTAAGGGGGCCCATTGGGAAAATTGAATTCAGACAAGATTAAGAGTAGTGAACGGTACAACGAATCGTTTTCCTTCTTTAATAATTTAATGAAGTGTCAAAGCTCCCGCGCTTTGCGCGAGATGGGCGAAAATAAATTGAGACAAGGATTAAAAGTCGGAACCGGTACAATGAATCGTCTTCTTTCTCTAATAATTTAATGAAGTGTCAAAGCTTCCGCGCTTCGCGCGGGAGGGGGGAAACTGAATTCAGACAAGAACACAATATAACGAATCGTCTTCTTTCTCTAATAATTTAATGAAACGTGAAAGCTTCCGCGCTGCGCGGGATGGGGGAGAATGAATTCAAACAAGGATTAAGAGTAATAATTTATTGAAACGTCAAAACTGCTTCGCGCGGGAGGGGGGGGGGGCTGGATCCAAACAAGAAATAAGAGTCGAGAACGGTACAATGGATCGTCTTCTTCCTCTAATAATTGAATGAAGTGTCAAAGTTTCCGCGCTTCGCGCGGGAGGGGGGAGACTGAAAAATAAGTTAGTTCCTGGCCACAGGTTTAGAGGGTTAAATTTGTAGACATTTGGACATTGGCATCAATATATTTGTCGGTAATTGGTTGCTCCTTTTGTCTGTAATCGGTGGCCCCTACACCCTCCCCACTCCCCCACTGACAAAGATCTAGCGACGCCCCTGATAACGACACAGTTTATATACACTCGAGAATTTCTTTTTGCAAGTACTACTGATGAAGTACCGGACCACCGTCTTTGTGCATTGTGCGGCATCAAAGCATATACAACGTCTCAAGACGTGACAGATCACTTTTCTCTAACTCTAACCAATAAGAAGGCCTCGTTTTTTTCCAGGAAGTGCCGGTGGACATTAATGCGCCAAATGTGGTTCTCAAATTGCAAAAGATCCCTACTCTTGGAAGGGGTAGGAGAAAGCAATTTTACGTCATATTACTCCAGGAAGTGCCTAAAAATGCATCTAATTTGGTTCTAAAATTGCAAATGCTTCTTACTCTGGGAGGGGGCCAGAACCCACTCCCAAACCAACCGCCGCTTGGTCGCTCCGCTCCCTCGCCGCTAAAGTCTCGTTCTGTCGCTTCATCGTTTTACATATATTTAACCCCATGCCATTTGGTCCCCCCCCCGGTAAGAAATTCCTGGATCCGCCACTGATGCCCATACCCCTTGAGCTTCGGGGGCTCCGCCCCTTGACCCCCGCCGGGGCTTTGCCCCTAGACCCCACTTTGCGAAATGTTCAGCGGGGCCTGCATGTTAGAGTGGGGAGCTGCGGATTTTTTTGGTCAGCACCCCCAAACGTTTTTGCTCATTACGCCACTGCCGCCGAATGTACATACAAAAAGTGATATATTCGGTCATGACCTTGATACACTAATATGAGGATATTCGGGCCTCTCGTTGCCCTCATTTGCCTTGCTGTCAACATATTGTCAGCGAGCGAGGAAGGAAGACACTTTAGTATCTTCTAAATTTTATTTTCTCTTGTAATTACATATTTTAACCGTTTCTGGTATTTTGATTTTTTTTACAAAATCAACGTTTTCCAAATCATTCTCTTGCGGCACCCCGGTTCAAAAACGCTGTGCTGGAGTTACAAACTCAAATGAGATGAATTACCAGAGAGCGGATATTTATTTTCTTTTGACAGGGCACCGTACATATAACTTGAAGGCAATTTCTATTTCAAAATAATTTAACGTACACGAAAACATATTATACTTGTCCTCGGGGGTTGTTGTCCTCGAGGGTAATAACAATAATAATAATAATAATAACGTTTTATTTACCCAGGGTAGCCACTTCAGTTATGAAACTGCTCTTCCAGCGGGCCCTGCATAATTGCAATGACGACCCTTCGTCATTGCCTTGTTTTCGTTCACATTCTGCCCCATTAATATTCTCCTTTTCCTCCTTTTCCTCCTTATCGTCAGGAAATCGCATTCGTTTTGCACGTAGTGTTTGTGATTCCTAGTTAGGTGCTTTCCTCATGTCCTTTTCCTTTCAAATTTCATAGGCATAGTCTCTAACATCTCATCAAGGTCACTACATTCTTCGATTTTGGAAATCACTCATGCATGACCGTACAGGCGCCATTTTGTCCGTTTCTGGTCCATTTTAAGGCCTTTATATCTTCCTTCCTATCTCCACTATCCTTCATCCTACAAACTTCTAACAAATTCCTCTAGATAGTCTGAGAGATGTTCTTTCATCTGCGACACATGACTTAACCTTCAAAATGCCATCTTCATACTCGAAATTCAAATCTAAAACCGACTCCGTCAAAAATCTCTCAAGTTCTTGAAAAATGGACCCCTAAATAATCTAAAACTGCCATAACTTTCTCATATAAATTCGGTTTTGTATTTAAATCTCACAGTATCTTTATCTCATAATTGCACATAGCCATGCTAAATTTCACGCTCCAATGGCTTTGCACAACATAAATAGCGCCCTCTAAAGTTCTGGGAATTGGCTTTCTGTCTGTGGCCGTATCTCCATAATGGCTTGGCAAACCCGTACCCTTTTTTGGATTTAGATACTTGAAGATATGCCCTTTCCAGCCATATACAAAATTATATACCTTATCACTGACCAAATTTGAGAAAATTGCCCTCCAAATTCGCCATTTTCAAGAAAATTGAGAAATAACTTCAACTTGCTCTAAAATTACGATCGTTATACCTACATCAATGAAACTTGGCAGACATATGTATCCATATACGTGACAACTGTCTGCCAAGTTTGGTAAAATTCGAATATGTCAGCGCAAAGTTATCGCCAAAAATGATGAATTTACTATGGATTACGTAATAGCGCGTTCAATGCGCGTAATACATTGCGCGCAGTTAACAATGGTGTCAAACTGACCGCAATGAAGTGCCCTTTCGGATGATACCAAGTATTATATATGTTCACACAGAAAATTGTGAGTAAATCGCATTTGAACAAAGATCACTACACGAATTCCGCCGAGTTTCCGCCCGAACCTAACACGTTTCGGCTATGACGTCATTTTTTCAGACTGCTTTTCGCCCCTTAAACGTCCTTTTTTTTCCTTGAAAATTTGCAGTGACATGCCGAGTTCCAATACGCAGGGCACCTCTTGGCCGGATTTTTGAAATTGGTCAAGAGCCGGCTAATTGTGGGTATATAAGCAACACGAAAATGCCAACAAAAAAGCCATTAACATCAGCATTGGCTGAAATACAACTGAAAAGGCGTTATTTCGTTTTTCTTTAACGGTTTTTTTTCAGATTTTTCAAATTTTTCAAAATATCTAATATTTGTGGTGGTACACAAGTATTAGAAACCGTTATATTTCAGCCGTCTCTGAACCGATTTTGATCAAACAAAGATGATTTTGTCATTAAAATATTATGTTTTTTCAAATTTGACACTCAGTTTTTCATTATTTCACCAAAAAAATATTTTGTGTAGCGCCCTCTGCAACAGAACTCAACTATTCCTTTAACTTCAACACCCGACCCCACATAAGCCCTAACCCAATTCCTAATTTCCTTACCTCAACCCTAAAACTAACGTAAACCCAATTATAACTCTAACCTTAACCTGTTTATTTCACAATAAAAAAACGCTCTGAGCAAATTTCCGCCCATCATTGTGACTTTTCACATTTCATCGTAATAACAGATGACAGCTTACACATGAAAATGAAAATTGACACCAGTGACTATTTACTCAAAAAAAACTTATACAGTTTATACAGATAGCTTTTCATGGTCATAATGATTAATGATTTATCTCTTTCCTCCTCCTTATCGATTCAGTTATCATGCATCTTGTGCGTCGTTTCTTTGTTTCAACAAATTCAACAACATCAGAGGGAAAGAGAAAGACCAAGATCAAGAAGATCCACTTAATAAAGGAGCATCATCATCAAATAAATTGTTGTCGGAACCCAGTTTGTTTAAGTGAATCTTTTTATGAAAAAGAAACTGAATATATTTGCTTGTATAGTTTTTTCTAATACACAATATTCTATGTTTATGCGCATACGTTTTACTGGCTACCATTTGGAATGTCAGTTTGACAATCATTAAGTAAAAGTTGTGGTTACCTAAAAAGTATCTCAACACATTAAGTGATTTGTAAGTTTTAATCATCCTTGTCCCATATATGTTCCTTAATGATAAGTTCTTCTATAATATCAAATGCGAGTGAAGTGAGAAGGAAACCACTATTGTTCAATACTGGATTCATTTTGCATAGGCACAGTGGAGATAAATGTCCCCAAAACTTACTTGTCATTCTAAGGAGAGCAGTTATATATTTCTTTGTATTTTACTAACTAGGAAGAGGTCGGCGATAAACTAAATAATACATTATGATACATACCGTTAACAACTACATTATTCATACCATTACCAAATTTTTTTTAATTTTGTAGGTATGTGAAAAATAGATTTGTCCCGATTATTTTTCTTGGGAATGTGACATATTATAACGTACATATTAAAGTATTCAATTAAAACCCTAATTAAACTAGTTCACATTTCATTCTTTAGTTTAAAAAAAAATCCAAGGGAGGAGGAATTATTGAACTAATTGCAATGACGACCTTCGTCATTGCCTTGTTTTCGTTCACATTCTGCCCCATTAATATACTTATCCTTAGTGTTTTCCTTATCCTTATCGTCCGGAAATCGCATTCGTTTTGCACGTAGTGCTTGTGATTCATAGTTAGGTGCTTTCCTCATGTCCTTTTCCTTTCAAATTTCATAGGCATAGTCTCTAACATCTCATCAAGGTCACTACATTCTTCGATTTTGGAAATCACTCATGCATAACCATCCAGGCGCCATTTTTTCCGTTTCTGGTCCATTTTAAGGCCTTTCTTTCTTCCTTCCTATCTCCACTATCCTAGATCCTACAACCTTCCAACAAATTCCTCTAGATAGTCTAAGAGATGTTCTTTCATCTGCGACACATGACTTGACCTTTAAAATGCCATCTTCATACTCGAAATTCAAATCTAAAACCGACTCCGTCAAAAATCTCTCAAGTTCTTGAAAAATGGACCCCTAAATAATCTAAAACTGCCATAACTTTCTCATATAAATTCCGTTTTGTATTTAAATCTCACAGTATCTTTATCTCATAATTGCACATAGCCATGCCAAATTTCACGCTCCAATGGCTTTGCACAACATAAATAGCGCCCTCTAAAGTTCTGGGAATTGGCTTTCTCTCTGTGGCCGTATCTCCATAATGGCTTGGCAAACCCGTACCCTTTTTTGGATTTAGATATGCCCTTTCCAGCCATATACAAAATTATATACCCTATCATTGACCAAATTTGAGAAAATTGCCCTCCAAATTTGCCAGTTTCAAGAAAATTCCGAAATAACTTCAACTTGCTCTAAAATGGCGATCTTTATACCTACATCAATGAAACTTGGCAGACATATGTATCCATATACGTGACAACTGTTTACAAAGTTTGGTAAAATTCGAATATGTCAGCGCAAAGTAATCGCCAAAAATGATGAATTTACTATGCATTACGTAATAGCGCGTTTAATGCGTGCAATACGTTGCGCGCAGATAAAAATGGTGTCAAACTGACCGCAATGAAGTGCCCTTTCGAATGATACCAAGTATAGTATATGTTCACACAGAAAATTGTGAGTAAATCGCATTTGAACAAAGGTCACTACACGAATTCCGCCGAGTTTCCGCCCGAATCTAACACGTATCGGCTATGACGTCATTTTTTCAGACTGCTTTTCTTCCCTTAAACGTCTTTATTTTTCCTTGAAAATTTGCAGTGACATGCCGAGTTCCAATACGCAGGGCACCTCTTGGCCGGATTTTTAAAATTGGTCAAGGGGGCCATTAAAGACGCCATTTTGTACTATAAATCTATTTTACATCACGTGTTTCGATAGGATTATCATAGAAACTAGAAATGCAATCGTGTCACAACGATGTGCGTGCAATGACGCCGTGTTTCTACGTGTCGAACGAAAGAGCTTCTCTCGGACTATCCAGAGCAATTTGTACGAAGTCTTTAGCTTCTGTAATATTGGAGACAGGTAGGGCGAAAGAAAGGCCTCAATAGTGACCTTGATGGGATGGTAGTGACTATGCCTACGATGTTTGAAAGAAATTGGGATAGGGGAAAAAACCTAGAAAGGGCTCGCAAGCACTGCGTGCAAAAACAAATGGGATTAGTTGCACGTTCGTCATTGCAATCAAGATCGTTCTAGGGGTCAAAAGCGTGAACCCGATTTGCCCCATAGACAATGCGTGTAATGCATGGGCGGAAAACATACAGGATCTGTATTATGACCGGAGTTAAATTGTTTTTTCTCTCTCTCTTTATGTCTCTTTATGAGCCGTATATGGTATCATTAGAAAGAGAATTTCATGGTTGTTATTGTAAACTACTCTCTTTTCTTCTATGATAATCCTATCGAAACATGTGATGTAAAATAGATTTAAAGGACAAAATGGCGTCTTCAATGGCCCCCTTGACTAATTTCAAAAATCCGGCCACGAGGTGCCCTGCGTATTGCATCTCGGAATGTCAATGCAAATTTTCAACGAAAAAAAAGGATGTTTAGGGGGCGAAAAGTAGTCTGAAAAAATGACGTCATGGCCGATAAGTGTTATAATCGGGCGGAATTCGTATAGTGACCCTTGTTCAAATGCGATTTACTCACAATTTTCTGTGTAAACATATACCATACTTGGTATCATTCGGAACTCGGAATGTCAATGCAAATTTTCAACGAAAAAAAAGGATGTTTAGGGGGCGAAAAGTAGTCTGAAAGAATGACGTCATGGCCGATAAGTGTTATAATCGGGCGGAATTCGTATAGTGACCCTTGTTCAAATGCGATTTACTCAAAATTTTCTGTGTAAACATATACCATACTTGGTATCATTCGGAAGGGCACTTCATTGCGGTCAGTTTGACACCATAGTCATCTGCAAGCAATGTACTGCACGCATTAAAGGCGCTATTACGTAATGCATAGCAGATTCATCATTTTTGGCGATAACTTTGCGCTGACGTTATTACGTATATGGATACATGTGTCTGCTAAGTTTCAATGACGTACGTATACAGATCGCCATTTAAGAGCAAGTTGAAGTTATTTCAGAATTTTCTTGAAAATGGCGAATTTGGAGGGCAATTTTCGCAAATTTGGTCAGTGATAGGGTATATAATTTTGTATATGGCTGGAAAGGGCATATCCTCAAGTATCTAAATTATGTTTTGCAAAGCCATTGGAGCGTGAAATTTAGCATGGCTATCAGCAATTATGAGACAAACATACTGTGAGATTTTAATATAAAACGGACATTATATGAGAAAGTTATGGCAGTTTTAGATTATTTAGGGGTCCATTTCTCAAAAATTTTAAAGATTTTTGACGGAGTCGGTTTCAGATTAGAATTTTGAGTACGAAGATGGCATTTTGAAGGTCAAGTTATACGTCGCAGATGAAAGAACATCTCTTAGACTATCTAGAGGAATTTGTTAGAAATTTTTAGGATCTAGGATAGTGGAGATAGGAAGGAAGATAGAAAGGCCTTCAAATGGACCAGAAACGGACAAAATGGCGCCTGGACGGTCATGCATGAGTGATTTCGAAAATCGAAGAATGTAGTGACCTTGATGAGATGTTAGAGACTATGCCTATGAAATTTGAAAGGAAACGGACATGAGGAAAGGGCATAATTAGTGATGACAAGCACTACGTGCAAAACGAATGGGATTTTTGGACGATAAGAAGAAGTAAGAATATTAATAACGTGAACGAAAACAAGGCAATGACGAAGGTCGTCATTGCAAAAAAGAGAGTGGTTTACAATAACAACCATGACATTCTATTTCTAATGATACCAAATACGGCCCATAAAGAGACATAAAGAGAGAGAGAAAAAACAATTTAACTCCGGTCATATTACAGGTCCTGTACGTTTTCCGCCCATGCATTACACACATTTTCTATGGGGCATATCGGGTTCACGCTCTTGACCCCTAGAACGATCTTGATTGCAATGACAAACATGCAACAAATCCCTTTGGTTTTTGCACGCAGTGCTTGCGAGCCCTTTCTAGGTTCTTTCCCCTATCCCAATTTCTTTCAAACTTCGTAGGCATAGTCACTACACCCATCAAGGTCATTATTGAGGCCTTACTTTCGCCCTACCTGTCTCCAATATTACAGAAGCTACAGACTTCGTACAAAGCTCTTTCGCTTGACACGTAGAAACACGGCGTCATTGCACGCACATCGTTGTGACACGATTGCATTTCTAGTTGTAACTGTACTTGCTTTTTCGAATAAGCATTGGTGGCATAGAATTTTATTAAATTCAATTCATAAAAAATGTTTTTTATTAAAGCACAAACATGGTTCATATAAATACAATTTTATATCAAGGACAGCCATGGCTGGAATATTCATGTTCACATGTTGGGCACAATAAATAACACTTTTAAAGATATATAACTAAAAAACTAGGAATATTAAAAAAAGACTTAATCCTGTAACTAAAAACCATAAACACATTGCACAAGTTTCCAGAAATACAACAAAAACATGAGCTGTTATTGTCTAAAACTAATTTCCCATAAAAGTCAATACAAACATGGTAAAAAATTTAAATTGGGAAATTTTAAACAGCCGACTTGGGGGAGGAGACAAGAACTGAGTATACCTGCAATAACGATAAAAGTAAAAAAACTAGAAATGCAATCGTGTCACAACGATGTGCGTGCAATGACGCCGTGTTTCTACGTGTCAAACGAAAGAGCTTCTCTCGGACTATCCAGAGCAATTTGCACGAAGTCTGTAGCTTCTGTGATATTGGAGATAGGTAGGGCGAAAGAAAGGCATCAACAGTGACCTTGATGGGATGGTACTATGCCTACGAAGTTTGAAAGAAATTGGGATAGGGGAAAGAACCTAGAAAGGGCTCGCAAGCACTGCGTGCACAAACCAATGGGATTTGGTGCATGTTTGACATTGCAATCAAGTTCGTTCTGGGAGCCAAAAGCGTGAACCCGATATGCCCCATAGACAATGCGTGTAATGAATGGGCGGAAAACGTGCAGGATCTGTATTATGGCCGGAGTTAAATTGTTTTTTCTCTCTCTCTTTACGTCTCTTTATGTGCCGTATTTGGTATCATTAGAAAGAGAATTTCATGGTTGTTATTGTAAACCACTCTCTTTTTTTCTATGATAATCCTATCGAAACACGTGATGTAAAATAGATGTATAGGACAAAATGGCGTCTTAAATGGCCCCCTTGACCAATTTCAAAAATCCGGCCAAGAGGTGCCCTGCGTATTGGAACTCGGCATGTCACTGCAAATTTTCAAGGAAAAAAAAGGACGTTTAAGGGGCGAAAAGCAGTCTGAAAAAATGACGTCATAGCCGAAACGTGTTAGGTTCGGGCGGAAACTCGGCGGAATTCGTGTAGTGATCTTTGTTCAAATGCGATTTACTCACAATTTTCTGTGTGAACATATATAATACTTGGTATCATCCGAAAGGGCACTTCATTGCGGTCAGTTTGACACCATTGTTAACTGCGCGCAATGTATTGCGCGCATTGAACGCGCTATTACGTAATCCATAGTAAATTCATAATTTTTGGCGATAACTTTGCGCTGACATATTCGAATTTTACCAAACTTGGTAAACAGTTGTCACGTATATGAATACATATGTCTGCAAAGTTTCATTGATGTAGGTATAAAGATCGCTAACTTAGAGCAATTTGAATTTATTTTTCAATTTTTTTGAAAATGGCGATTTTGGAGGGCATTTTTCGCAAAGTCGGTCAGTGTTAGGGTATATAATTTTGTATATGGCTGGAAAGGGCATATCTTCAAGTATCTAAATCCAAAAAAGGGTACGGGTTTGCCAAGCCATTATGGAGATACGGCCACAGACTGAAAGCCAATTCCCAGCACTTTAGAGGGCGCTATTTATGTTGTGCAAAGCCATTGGAGCGTGAAATGTGGCATGGCTATGTGCAATTGTGAGATAAAGATACTGTGAGATTTAAATACAAAACGGAATTTATATGAGAAAGTTATGGCAGTTTTAGATTATTTAGGGGTCCATTTTTCAAGAACTTGAGAGATTTTTGACGGAGTCGGTTTTAGATTTGAATTTCGAGTATGAAGATGGCATTTTGAAGGTCAAGTCATCAGTCGCAGATGAAAGAACATCTCTCAGACTATCTAGAGGTATTTGTTAGAAGTTTGTAGGATCTAGGATAGTGGAGATAGGAAGGAAGATATAAAGGCCTTAAAATGGACCAGAAACGGACAAAATGGCGCCTGGACGGTCATGCATGAGTGATTTCGAAAATCGAAAAAGTAGGTGACCTTGATGAGATGCTAGAGATGATGCCTACGAAATTTGGAAGGAAAATGACTTGAGGAAAGGACCTGGATAGGAATAACAAGCACTACGTGCAAAGCGAGTGGGATTCCGGACGACAAGAAGAAGAAGTAAGCATATTAATAATGTGAACGAAAACAAGGCAATGACGAAGGTTCGTCATTGCAACTAGAAATGCAATCGTGTCACAACGATGTGCGTGCAATGACGCCATGTTTCTACGTGTCAAACGAAGGAGCTACTCTCGGACTATCCAGAGCAATATGTAAGAATTCTGTAGCTTCTGTGATAGTGGAGATAGCTAGGGCGAAAGAAAGGTCACCAAAACGGCCCGAAACGGGAAAAATGGTGCCTGGACGGTCACGCATGAGGGTTTCCGGAGAACGAAGAATTCAGCGACCTTGAAGGAATGCTAGAGACTACGCCTACGAATTTTGAAGGGAATTGGAGTAGAGGAAGAGATCTAGAAAGGGCTCGCAAGCACTGCGTGCAAAACTAATAGGATTTGGTGCATGATGAACATGTTGCGACGCGTGCTTTGGCACAAACGGCCGCCCATACTTTAAAAATGACGTCATACCCGAAACGTGTTATAATAGGGCGGAAACTCGGCGAAATTCGTATAGTGACCCTTGTTCAAATGTGATTTACTCACAATTTTCTGTGTGAACATATACCATACTTGGTATCATTCAAAAGGGCACTTCATTGCGGTCAGTTTGACACCATTGTCATTTGCGCGCAACGTACTGCACGCATCAAACGCGCTATTACATAATGCATAGTAAATTCATCATTTTTGACGATAACTTTGCGACGAGGGCATTAGAATTTACTAAACTTGGCAGACAGTTGTCACGTATATGGATACATATTTGTGCCAAGTTTCATTGATATAGGTTTAACGATCGCCATTTTAGAGCAAGTTGAAGTTATTTCCAAATTTTCTTGAAAATGGCGAATTTGGAGGGCAATTTTCTCAAAGATGGTCAGTGATAGGGTATATAATTTTGTATATGGCTGGAAAGGGCATATCCTCAAGTATCTAAATCCAAAAAAGGGTACGGGTCTGCAAAGCCATAATGGAGATAAGGCCACAGAAAGAAAGCCAATTCCCAGAACTTTAGAGGGCGCTATTTATGTTTTGCAAAGCCATTGGAGCGTGAGATTTTGCATGCCTATGTGCAATTATAAGATAAAGATACTGTGAGATTTAAATACGAAACGGAATTTACATGAGAAAGTTATGGCAGTTTTAGATTATTTAGGGGTCCAATGTTCAAGAATTTGAGAGATTTTTGACGGAGTCGGTTTCAGATTTGAATTTTGAGTACGAAGATGGCATTTTGATGGCAGGTTATACGTCGCAGATGAAAGAACATCTCTTGGACTATCTAGAGGAATTTGTTAGAAGTTTGTAGGATCTAGGATAGTGGAGATAGGAAGGAAGATAGAAAGGCCTTAAAATGGACCAGAAACGGACAAAATGGCGCCTGGACGGTTATGCATGAGTGATTTCGAAAATCGAAAAAATAGGTGACCTTGATGAGATACTAGAGATGATGCCTACGAAATTTGAAAGGAAAATGACTTGAGGAAAGTACCTAACTAGGAATAACAAGCACTATGTGCAAAACGAATGGGATTCCGGACGACAAGAAGAAGAGGAAGACTAGAAATGCAATCGTGTCACAACGATGTGCGTGCAATGACGCCATGTTTCTACGTGTCAAACAAAGGAGCTACTCTCGGACTATCCAGAGCAATATGTAAGAAGTCTGTAGCTTATGTGATAGTGAAGATAGTTAGGGGGAAAGAAAGGTCACCAAAACGGCCCGAAACCGAAAAAAAGGTGCCTGGACGGTCACGCATGAGGGTTTCCGGAAAACGAAGAATTTAGTGACCTTGAAGGAATGCTAGAGACGACGCCTACGAATTCTGAATGGAATTGGAGTAGAGGAAGGGATCTAGAAAGGGCTCGCAAGCACTGCGTGCAAAACCAATAGGACTTGGTGCATGATGAACATGTTGCGACGCGTGCTTTGGCACGAACGGCTGCCCATACTAACACAACCGAATAACAGTTTTAAAAAATGACGTCATGGCCGAAACGTGTTATATTAGGGCGGAAACTCGGCGGAATTCGTATAGTGACCCTTGTTCAAATGCGATTTACTCACAATTTTCCGCGTGAACATATACCATACTTGGTATCATTCGAAAGGGCACTTCAGTGCAGTCAGTTTGAAACCATTGTCATCTGCGCAAAACGTACTGCACGCATCAAACGCGCTATTACGTAAAGCATAGTAAATTCATCATTTTTGGCGATAACTTGGCGAGGAGGGCATTACAATTTACTAAACTTAGCAGACAGTTGTCACGTATATGGATACATGTGTCTGCCAAGTTTCATTGATGTAGGTATAAAGATCGCTGGTTTAGAGCAAGTTGAAGTTATTTCTCAATTTTCATGAAAATGGCGAATTTGAAGGGCAATTTTCTCAAATTTGGTCAGTGATAGGGTATATAATTTTGTATATGGCTGGAAAGGGCATATCTTCAAGTATCTAAATCCAAAAAAGGGTACGGGTTTGCCAAGCCATTATGGAGATACGGCCACAGAGAAAAAGCCAATTCCCAGAACTTTAGAGGGCGCTATTTATGTTCTGCAAAGCCATTGAAGCGTGAAAATTGGCATGGCTATGTGCAATTATGAGATAAAGATACTGTGAGAGTTATATACAAAAATGAATTTATATGAGAAAGTTATGGCAGTTTTAGATTATTTAGGGGTCAATTTTTCAAGAATTTGAGAGACTTTTGACCGAGTCGGTTTCAGATTTGAATTTTGAGTACCAAGATGGCATTTTGAAGGTCAAGTTATACGTCGCAGATGAAAGAACATCTCTTAGACTATCTAGAGGAATTTGTTAGAAGTTTGTAGGATCTAGGATAGTGGAGATAGGAAGGAAGATAGAAAGGCCTTAAAATGGACCAGAAACGGACAAAATGGCGTCTGGACGGTTATGCATGAGTGATTTCGAGAATCGAAGAATGTAGTGACCTTGATTAGATGTTAGAGACTATGCCTATGAAATTTGAAAGGAAAAGGACATGAGGAAAGCACCTAACTAGGAATAACAAGCACTACGTGCAAAACGAATGGGATTCCGGACGACAAGAAGAAGAGGAGGAAGTAAGACTAGAAATGCAATCGTGTCACAACGATGTGCGTGCAATGACGCCGTGTTTCTACGTGTCGAACGAAAGAGCTTCTCTCGGACTATCCAGAGCAATTTGTACGAAGTCTTTAGCTTCTGTAATATTGGAGACAGGTAGGGCGAAAGAAAGGCCTCAATAGTGACCTTGATTGGATGGTAGTGACTATGCCTACGATGTTTGAAAGAAATTGGGATAGGGGAAAGAACCTAGAAAGGGCTCACAAGCACTGCGTGCAAAAACAAATGGGATTAGTTGCATGTTCGTCAAATCAATCAAGCTCGTTCTACGGGTCAAAAGCGTGAACCCGATTTGCCCCATAGACAATGCGTGTAATGCATGGGCGGAAAACGTACAGGATCTGTATTATGACCGGAGTTAAATTGTTTTTTCTCTCTCTCTTTATGTCTCTTTATGGGCCGTATATGGTATCATTGGAAAGAGAATTTCATGGTTGTTATTGTAAACTACTCTCTTTTTTTCTATGATAATCCTATCGAAACATGTGATGTAAAATAGATTTAAAGGACAAAATGGCGTCTTAAATGGCCCCCTTGACTACTTTCAAAAATCCGGCCACGAGGTGCCCTGCGTATTGCATTTCGGAATGTCATTGCAAATTTTCAACGAAAAAAAAGGATGTTTAGGGGGCGAAAAGTAGTCTGAAAAAATGACGTCATCGCCGATAAGTGTTATAATCGGGCGGAATTCGTATAGTGACCCTTGTTCAAATGCGATTTACTCACAATTTTCTGTGTAAACATATACCATACTTGGTATCATTCGAAAGGGCACTTCATTGCGGTCAGTTTGACACCATTGTCATCTGCACGCAATGTACTGCACGCATTAAAGGCGCTATTACGTAATGCATAGCAAATTCATCATTTTTGGCGATAACTTTGCGCTGACGTTATTAAAATTTACCAAACTTGGCAGACAGTTGTCACGTATATGGATACATGTGTCTGCCAAGTTTCAACGACGTAGGTATAAAGATCGCCATTTTAGAGCAAGTTGAAGTTATTTCGGAATTTTCTTGAAAATGGCGAATTTGGAGGGCAATTTTCGCAAAGTTGGTCAGTGATAGGGTATATAATTTTGTATATGGCTGGAAAGGGCATATCTTCAAGTATCTAAATCCAAAAAAGGGTACGGGTTTGCTAAGCCATTATGGAGATACGGCCACAGAGAGAAAGCCAATTCCCAGAACTTTAGAGGGCGCTATTTATGTTGTGCAAGCCCATTGGAGCGTGAAATTTAGCATGGCTATGTGCAATTATGAGATAAAGATACTGTGAGATTTAAATACAAAACGGAATTTATATGAGAAAGTTATGGCAGTTTTAGATTATTTAGGGGTCCATTTTTCAAGAACTTGAGAGATTTTTGACGGAGTCGGTTTTAGATTTGAATTTCGAGTATGAAGATGGCATTTTGAAGGTCAAGTCATGTGTCGCAGATGAAAGAACATCTCTCAGACTATCTAGAGGAATTTGTTAGAAGTTTGTAGGATGAAGGATAGTGGAGACAGGAAGAAAGAAAGAAAGGCCTTAAAATGGACCAGAAACGGACAAAATGGCGCCTGGACGGTTATGCATGAGTGATTTCGAGAATCGAAGAATGTAGTGACCTTGATGAGATGTTAGAGACTATGCCTTTGAAATTTGAAAGGAAAAGGACATGAGGAAAGCACCTAACTAGGAATAACAAGCACTACGTGCAAAACGAATGGGATTCCGGACGACAAGAAGAAGAGGAGGAAGAAGAAGTAAGACTAGAAATGCAATCGTGTCACAACGATGTGCGTGCAATGACGCCGTGTTTCTACGTGTCGAACGAAAGAGCTTCTCTCGGACTATCCAGAGCAATTTGTACGAAGTCTTTAGCTTCTGTAATATTGGAGACAGGTAGGGCGAAAGAAAGGCCTCAATAGTGACCTTGATTGGATGGTAGTGACTATGCCTACGATGTTTGAAAGAAATTGGGATAGGGGAAAGAACCTAGAAAGGGCTCGCAAGCACTGGGTGCAAAAACAAATGGGATTAGTTGCATGTTCGTCAAATCAATCAAGCTCGTTCTAGGGGTCAAAAGCGTGAACCCGATTTGCCCCATAGACAATGCGTGTAATGCATGGGCGGAAAACGTACAGGATCTGTATTATGACCGGAGTTAAATTGTTTTTTCTCTCTCTCTTTATGTCTCTTTATGGGCCGTATATGGTATCATTGGAAAGAGAATTTCATGGTTGTTATTGTAAACTACTCTCTTTTTTTCTATGATAATCCTATCGAAACATGTGATGTAAAATAGATTTAAAGGACAAAATGGCGTCTTAAATGGCCCCCTTGACTACTCTCAAAAATCCGGCCACAAGGTGCCCTGCGTATTGCATCTCGGAATGTCATCGCAAATTTTCAACGAAAAAAAAGGATGTTTAGGGGGCGAAAAGTAGTCTGAAAAAATGACGTCATCGCCGATAAGTGTTATAATCGGGCGGAATTCGTATAGTGACCCTTGTTCAAATGCGATTTACTCACAATTTTCTGTGTAAACATATACCATACTTGGTATCATTCGAAAGGGCACTTCATTGCGGTCAGTTTGACACCATTGTCATCTGCACGCAATGTACTGCACGCATTAAAGGCGCTATTACGTAATGCATAGCAAATTCATCATTTTTGGCGATAACTTTGCGCTGACGTTATTAAAATTTACCAAACTTGGCAGACAGTTGTCACGTATATGGATACATGTGTCTGCCAAGTTTCAACGACGTAGGTATAAAGATCGCCATTTTAGAGCAAGTTGAAGTTATTTCGGAATTTTCTTGAAAATGGCGAATTTGGAGGGCAATTTTCGCAAAGTTGGTCAGTGATAGGGTATATAATTTTGTATATGGCTGGAAAGGGCATATCTTCAAGTATCTAAATCCCAAAAAGGGTACGGGTTTGCTAAGCCATTATGGAGATACGGCCACAGAGAGAAAGCCAATTCCCAGAACTTTAGAGGGCGCTGTTTATGTTGTGCAAGCCCATTGGAGCGTGAAATTTAGCATGGCTATGTGCAATTATGAGATAAAGATACTGTGAGATTTAAATACAAAACGGAATTTATATGAGAAAGTTATGGCAGTTTTAGATTATTTAGGGGTCCATTTTTCAAGAACTTGAGAGATTTTTGACGGAGTCGGTTTTAGATTTGAATTTCGAGTATGAAGATGGCATTTTGAAGGTCAAGTCATGTGTCGCAGATGAAAGAACATCTCTCAGACTATCTAGAGGAATTTGTTAGAAGTTTGTAGGATGAAGGATAGTGGAGACAGGAAGAAAGAAAGAAAGGCCTTAAAATGGACCAGAAACGGACAAAATGGCGCCTGGACGGTTATGCATGAGTGATTTCGAGAATCGAAGAATGTAGTGACCTTGATGAGATGTTAGAGACTATGCCTATGAAATTTGAAAGGAAAAGGACATGAGGAAAGCACCTAACTAGGAATAACAAGCACTACGTGCAAAACGAATGGGATTCCGGACGACAAGAAGAAGAGGAGGAAGTAAGAATATTAATAAGAAGAATGTGAACGAAAACAAGGCAATGACGAAGGTTCGTCATTGCAAATATTAATAAGAAGAATGTGAACGAAAACAAGGCAATGACGAAGGTTCGTCATTGCAACTAGAAATGCAATCGTGTCACAACGATGTGCGTGCAATGACGCCGTGTTTCTACGTGTCGAACGAAAGAGCTTCTCTCGGACTATCCAGAGCAATTTGTACGAAGTCTTTAGCTTCTGTAATATTGGAGACAGGTAGGGCGAAAGAAAGGCCTCAATAGTGACCTTGATTGGATGGTAGTGACTATGCCTACGATGTTTGAAAGAAATTGGGATAGGGGAAAGAACCTAGAAAGGGCTCGCAAGCACTGCGTGCAAAAACAAATGGGATTAGTTGCATGTTCGTCAAATCAATCAAGCTCGTTCTAGGGGTCAAAAGCGTGAACCCGATTTGCCCCATAGACAATGCGTGTAATGCATGGGCGGAAAACGTACAGGATCTGTATTATGACCGGAGTTAAATTGTTTTTTCTCTCTCTCTTTATGTCTCTTTATGGGCCGTATATGGTATCATTGGAAAGAGAATTTCATGGTTGTTATTGTAAACTACTCTCTTTTTTTCTATGATAATCCTATCGAAACATGTGATGTAAAATAGATTTAAAGGACAAAATGGCGTCTTAAATGGCCCCCTTGACTACTTTCAAAAATCCGGCCACGAGGTGCCCTGCGTATTGCATCTCGGAATGTCATTGCAAATTTTCAACGAAAAAAAAGGATGTTTAGGGGGCGAAAAGTAGTCTGAAAAAATGACGTCGTCGCCGATAAGTGTTATAATCGGGCGGAATTCGTATAGTGACCCTTGTTCAAATGCGATTTACTCACAATTTTCTGTGTAAACATATACCATACTTGGTATCATTCGAAAGGGCACTTCATTGCGGTCAGTTTGACACCATTGTCATCTGCACGCAATGTACTGCACGCATTAAAGGCGCTATTACGTAATGCATAGCAAATTCATCATTTTTGGCGATAACTTTGCGCTGACGTTATTAAAATTTACCAAACTTGGCAGACAGTTGTCACGTATATGGATACATGTGTCTGCCAAGTTTCAACAACGTAGGTATAAAGATCGCCATTTTAGAGCAAGTTGAAGTTATTTCGAAATTTTCTTGAAAATGGCGAATTTGGAGGGCAATTTTCGCAAAGTTGGTCAGTGATAGGGTATATAATTTTGTATATGGCTGGAAAGGGCATATCTTCAAGTATCTAAATCCAAAAAAGGGTACGGGTTTGCTAAGCCATTGTGGAGATACGGCCACAGAGAGAAAGCCAATTCCCAGAACTTTAGAGGGCGCTATTTATGTTGTGCAAGCCCATTGGAGCGTGAAATTTAGCATGGCTATGTGCAATTATGAGATAAAGATACTGTGAGATTTAAATACAAAACGGAATTTATATGAGAAAGTTATGGCAGTTTTAGATTATTTAGGGGTCCATTTTTCAAGAACTTGAGAGATTTTTGACGGAGTCGGTTTTAGATTTGAATTTCGAGTATGAAGATGGCATTTTGAAGGTCAAGTCATGTGTCGCAGATGAAAGAACATCTCTCAGACTATCTAGAGGAATTTGTTAGAAGTTTGTAGGATGAAGGATAGTGGAGACAGGAAGAAAGAAAGAAAGGCCTTAAAATGGACCAGAAACGGACAAAATGGCGCCTGGACGGTTATGCATGAGTGATTTCGAGAATCGAAGAATGTAGTGACCTTGATGAGATGTTAGAGACTATGCCTATGAAATTTGAAAGGAAAAGGACATGAGGAAAGCACCTAACTAGGAATAACAAGCACTACGTGCAAAACGAATGGGATTTCAGGACGAAAAGGAAAAGGAAAAGGAAAAGGAAAATATTAATGGGGCAGAATGTGAACGAAAACAAGGCAATGACGAAGGTTCGTCATTGCAACTAGAAATGCAATCGTGTCAGAACGATGTGCGTGCAATGACGCCGTGTTTCTACGTGTCAAACGAAAGAGCTTCTCTCGGACTATCCAAAGCAATTTGCACGAAGTCTGTAGCTTCTGTGATATTGGAGATAGGTAGGGCGAAAGAAAGGCATCAACAGTGACCTTGATGGGATGGTACTATGCCTACGAAGTTTGAAAGAAATTGAAATAGGGGAAAGAACCTAGAAAGGGCTCGCAAGCATTGCGTGCACAAATCAATGGGATTTGGTGCATGTTTGACATTGCAATCAAGTTCGTTCTGGGGGCCAAAAGCGTGAACCCGATATGCCCCATAGACAATGCGTGTAATGAATGGGCGGAAAACGTGCAGGATCTGTAATATGACCGGAGTTAAATTGTTTTTTCTCTCTCTCTTTATGTCTCTTTATGGGCCGTATATGGTATCATTGGAAAGAGAATTTCATGGTTGTTATTGTAAACTACTCTCTTTTTTTCTATGATAATCCTATCGAAACATGTGATGTAAAATAGATTTAAAGGACAAAATGGCGTCTTAAATGGCCCCCTTGACTACTTTCAAAAATCCGGCCACAAGGTGCCCTGCGTATTGCATCTCGGAATGTCATTGCAAATTTTCAACGAAAAAAAAGGATGTTTAGGGGGCGAAAAGTAGTCTGAAAAAATGACGTCATCGCCGATAAGTGTTATAATCGGGCGGAATTCGTATAGTGACCCTTGTTCAAATGCGATTTACTCACAATTTTCTGTGTAAACATATACCATACTTGGTATCATTCGAAAGGGCACTTCATTGCGGTCAGTTTGACACCATTGTCATCTGCACGCAATGTACTGCACGCATTAAAGGCGCTATTACGTAATGCATAGCAAATTCATCATTTTTGGCGATAACTTTGCGCTGACGTTATTAAAATTTACCAAACTTGGCAGACAGTTGTCACGTATATGGATACATGTGTCTGCCAAGTTTCAACGACGTAGGTATAAAGATCGCCATTTTAGAGCAAGTTGAAGTTATTTCGGAATTTTTCTTGAAAATGGCGAATTTGGAGGGCAATTTTCGCAAAGTTGGTCAGTGATAGGGTATATAATTTTGTATATGGCTGGAAAGGGCATATCTTCAAGTATCTAAATCCAAAAAAGGGTACGGGTTTGCTAAGCCATTATGGAGATACGGCCACAGAGAGAAAGCCAATTCCCAGAACTTTAGAGGGCGCTATTTATGTTGTGCAAGCCCATTGGAGCGTGAAATTTAGCATGGCTATGTGCAATTATGAGATAAAGATACTGTGAGATTTAAATACAAAACGGAATTTATATGAGAAAGTTATGGCAGTTTTAGATTATTTAGGGGTCCATTTTTCAAGAACTTGAGAGATTTTTGACGGAGTCGGTTTTAGATTTGAATTTCGAGTATGAAGATGGCATTTTGAAGGTCAAGTCATGTGTCGCAGATGAAAGAACATCTCTCAGACTATCTAGAGGAATTTGTTAGAAGTTTGTAGGATGAAGGATAGTGGAGACAGGAAGAAAGAAAGAAAGGCCTTAAAATGGACCAGAAACGGACAAAATGGCGCCTGGACGGTTATGCATGAGTGATTTCGAGAATCGAAGAATGTAGTGACCTTGATGAGATGTTAGAGACTATGCCTATGAAATTTGAAAGGAAAAGGACATGATGAAAGCACCTAACTAGGAATAACAAGCACTACGTGCAAAACGAATGGGATTCCGGACGACAAGAAGAAGAGGAGGAAGTAAGACTAGAAATGCAATCGTGTCACAACGATGTGCGTGCAATGACGCCGTGTTTCTACGTGTCGAACGAAAGAGCTTCTCTCGGACTATCCAGAGCAATTTGTACGAAGTCTTTAGCTTCTGTAATATTGGAGACAGGTAGGGCGAAAGAAAGGCCTCAATAGTGACCTTGATTGGATGGTAGTGACTATGCCTACGATGTTTGAAAGAAATTGGGATAGGGGAAAGAACCTAGAAAGGGCTCGCAAGCACTGCGTGCAAAAACAAATGGGATTAGTTGCATGTTCGTCAAATCAATCAAGCTCGTTCTAGGGGTCAAAAGCGTGAACCCGATTTGCCCCATAGACAATGCGTGTAATGCATGGGCGGAAAACGTACAGGATCTGTATTATGACCGGAGTTAAATTGTTTTTTCTCTCTCTCTTTATGTCTCTTTATGGGCCGTATATGGTATCATTGGAAAGAGAATTTCATGGTTGTTATTGTAAACTACTCTCTTTTTTTCTATGATAATCCTATCGAAACATGTGATGTAAAATAGATTTAAAGGACAAAATGGCGTCTTAAATGGCCCCCTTGACTACTTTCAAAAATCCGGCCACGAGGTGCCCTGCGTATTGCATCTCGGAATGTCATTGCAAATTTTCAACGAAAAAAAAGGATGTTTAGGGGGCGAAAAGTAGTCTGAAAAAATGACGTCATCGCCGATAAGTGTTATAATCGGGCGGAATTCGTATAGTGACCCTTGTTCAAATGCGATTTACTCACAATTTTCTGTGTAAACATATACCATACTTGGTATCATTCGAAAGGGCACTTCATTGCGGTCAGTTTGACACCATTGTCATCTGCACGCAATGTACTGCACGCATTAAAGGCGCTATTACGTAATGCATAGCAAATTCATCATTTTTGGCGATAACTTTGCGCTGACGTTATTAAAATTTACCAAACTTGGCAGACAGTTGTCACGTATATGGATACATGTGTCTGCCAAGTTTCAACGACGTAGGTATAAAGATCGCCATTTTAGAGCAAGTTGAAGTTATTTCGGAATTTTCTTGAAAATGGCGAATTTGGAGGGCAATTTTCGCAAAGTTGGTCAGTGATAGGGTATATAATTTTGTATATGGCTGGAAAGGGCATATCTTCAAGTATCTAAATCCAAAAAAGGGTACGGGTTTGCTAAGCCATTATGGAGATACGGCCACAGAGAGAAAGCCAATTCCCAGAACTTTAGAGGGCGCTATTTATGTTGTGCAGGCCCATTGGAGCGTGAAATTTAGCATGGCTATGTGCAATTATGAGATAAAGATACTGTGAGATTTAAATACAAAACGGAATTTATATGAGAAAGTTATGGCAGTTTTAGATTATTTAGGGGTCCATTTTTCAAGAACTTGAGAGATTTTTGACGGAGTCGGTTTTAGATTTGAATTTCGAGTATGAAGATGGCATTTTGAAGGTCAAGTCATGTGTCGCAGATGAAAGAACATCTCTCAGACTATCTAGAGGAATTTGTTAGAAGTTTGTAGGATGAAGGATAGTGGAGACAGGAAGAAAGAAAGAAAGGCCTTAAAATGGACCAGAAACGGACAAAATGGCGCCTGGACGGTTATGCATGAGTGATTTCGAGAATCGAAGAATGTAGTGACCTTGATGAGATGTTAGAGACTATGCCTTTGAAATTTGAAAGGAAAAGGACATGAGGAAAGCACCTAACTAGGAATAACAAGCACTACGTGCAAAACGAATGGGATTCCGGACGACAAGAAGAAGAGGAGGAAGAAGAAGTAAGACTAGAAATGCAATCGTGTCACAACGATGTGCGTGCAATGACGCCGTGTTTCTACGTGTCGAACGAAAGAGCTTCTCTCGGACTATCCAGAGCAATTTGTACGAAGTCTTTAGCTTCTGTAATATTGGAGACAGGTAGGGCGAAAGAAAGGCCTCAATAGTGACCTTGATTGGATGGTAAGTGACTATGCCTACGATGTTTGAAAGAAATTGGGATAGGGGAAAGAACCTAGAAAGGGCTCGCAAGCACTGGGTGCAAAAACAAATGGGATTAGTTGCATGTTCGTCAAATCAATCAAGCTCGTTCTAGGGGTCAAAAGCGTGAACCCGATTTGCCCCATAGACAATGCGTGTAATGCATGGGCGGAAAACGTACAGGATCTGTATTATGACCGGAGTTAAATTGTTTTTTCTCTCTCTCTTTATGTCTCTTTATGGGCCGTATATGGTATCATTGGAAAGAGAATTTCATGGTTGTTATTGTAAACTACTCTCTTTTTTTCTATGATAATCCTATCGAAACATGTGATGTAAAATAGATTTAAAGGACAAAATGGCGTCTTAAATGGCCCCCTTGACTACTCTCAAAAATC